>ML794715.1:300931-315752 GCA_009831015.1 Picea engelmannii
CAATATGTACTTTAGCTGAATGTGAATATACTCTTAAAATTAAACGGTGTTAGAATAACTAATTTCCATCATTGCTTTCCACTTGGATGAGTGAAGTTAGACTCCACTTAGTTATAGCTAGATTTCTATTTAGTTACTGTTATCTATTTGAAATCCGAAGACCCTCTTTAGATATTAATCTCATGCAATACTTAGAAGTGCACTGAAGTCCCCATTGCTTTTCTGCATTTCTGTTTGCTTTTCTGCCTCTGAACTTTATCACTAAAACCTATTCTGGGTCTTCTTGTGTTCTCATTTCAATTTCTTTCTAATCAGTAAATATCTCGTCTATTGTTGAGGTGAACATCAGGTAAAGGAGTTATGTTATCTGGATCGATATCTATCTCAGAGTTACAATGGCAAAGAATCGAAAGTCTGAACATGGTGATCGTTGGCATGCCACTAAGGAAAACAGACTAGCAGAATTCCAGTAAATTATCTTAAGTTTTATGAAAGATCTGTCTCTTGAATCTAAAGGACTAGTAGGAGCTACTTCTAGGACTTTGTGTACAATAAAAAAATTGTTATGTGTAATTTCCTAGTTAGACCATTTTGAGTCTTAGCACAAAAACCCCATCCTTCAACGTAAACCAACTTACTAGGAAACCAACTATTAATGAAAAAGACAAAGGACGATAAGGACCCTTTGCCTCATGCACCTGGGGTTGAGGATATTTGTAACACATCCGATGCCTTAATAGCTTTCCTAGGGATGGGGCATCAAAATTTCACTCTCCTTAACATCTCATATCCTCTGTCTAAGGTCTTTATCCTCTTCTACTCACCTGTAGCATTCTAATAACTGATAGCAGGCTCAAATCCGAGCTTCGAGTTGCAGGTTATGGCTTCCCAAAGATTTTTGGGTGTTCATTGGTTGAGGGATATGTAGCGCTCATGTGGATCCACCTCACACGTGTTGTTTCTAAGCTCCCTTCTCAATGGTAGAATACCATCCAACATCCAATCCCTTGACTAGACTTAATATCCTTCTCATATATCAGTTGTGGAGGAATTCAACGCTTCAGTGCTTCATGCCTCTTTTCTATCTATGCATGAGACCACCCAAAGTTTCAAACTCACAAAGTCCTGTAAGTTTTCAATGTGGCTCTGGCCTTCAGGTCTTTTCGTTTATCTACCATACTACACCCTAAACCCTTCGGAGTCCCAAAGTCTTGGACTCTTGTAGTATCGGTCACTTCACCAACCACTTGAGCCAGGTGGGCATGTACCACAGGCTGACATGTAGAAGGGCCAGGGGTGACACGTGTCACATCCCAATGGGTCTATAGGGTATGTGATACGTACAAATACGGGTGACATATGTCATGCCAATTTTGGGTCCATGTCATCCTAGGTGACGTCATTGTACCTCATCACTCTGGTCTAATCCTCTTTCATTTCTCTTGAAGTAGTCAATGCAGAATTGACCATGGCATAGATTCAACAATCTGGGAGGGATCCAACATGTCCTCAAATCAATGGCTCCCTTCACTTCAACGTTTCGTCCTTCGGAGATTTTTCCGTGTAATCTCCAATTTGTTCCCAGAGTAGGTCAATGTCGGGTTGAGCACAACCTATACTTGATAGTGAAAAAAAGTCCCAAATCATCTTCAAATCGATGACTCTCGTTGCTTCGGGATTCATAGCTTTTCGACACACCACCCCTCAAATTCCCTTTAGTGCCTAGTCTCTGAACTAAAGGATCTAGCGCCACGTGTCCCTTGTATCTCGATGTTTGAGAACTAGCGACATGGATCCATAGATCCACGACTAATGTTACTTCATGAATTCGGCCTTCGGGAGTTTTACAATGCAAACTCCTCTTTTCTCCCGAATTTGGTTAGCGTTGAGATGACCTTAGCATAGATTATGTAGATGAATAGCATGTTCATATTTTCAATCCTCCGCCATAGTAACTCTGAGATAGATATAGTTTCAGATAAGATATGCTCACCTCACCAACATGAGGCTATCAGTAATAGATATGGCTTTAGAAGCACATTCCTCCACTGGTGAACGTTGGTTCACAAAAATACGGCTTGCAAAACCTGAATTGTCAAGAAAGAGAAACGGCCCAGAGGTGCACGGAAGGAGTCAGAAGGAGTTGAGTGGAAGGAGGCAGCGTGTCTAGAACATGGTTGGTGAAGGCCAAAGGTTTAGGTTGGCCTAGAAAATGAAACCCTAATTGCTCATACGTGGTAATCAGCTAGCAACCATAGTAAATTTTAATTATGATTAAGTAAAAGTAAAAAAATAAACATGTAAACTGATGTATTTATAATAGTGAGGAAGTTAGTGGTTGAAATCACAACCATTGATTTATTGGGACTACTAAGAATATTCCATCAATATTTAATCTTGTCGATACAAAACTGATGAAGCGCTAAAAACCTATTAAATGTGCCCATCGTCTATATAATCTAGTGGACTCACTCTGTGAACATCAAAAGAATTTTCTTGATGATATTTTGGCCCTTGACCAAATAAATTTCTTGAAAGAATACCGTAGAACAAATCAAGTTTTAGTGGGGAGATCATTTATGCCCCATGAAAACTGAAGTTTCTCATCGTCTTTTGATTCTCAAGCTGGCAGTTGTGAGAAACTTCCCAAAGGCATCGAGGAGGAGGAAATAGGGCCAAAGATGACAAAAGCTTCTGTGCATGCGCCACCACCGATAACAACGAGGAAAAACTAGTCCTCAGCCAGTAAGCAAAAGAAAATATGGTTTTCTCTCACATATCCTGTTTTTCAAGTAGGTGGTTGTGAGAAACTTCCCAAAGGCAATGAGAAGAAGAAAATAGTGCCAAAGGCGACTGCAGTGCCTATGCATGCGGCACCACCATGAACAATGCGGAAAGTTGCTGACGAAACACACAACTTTGGGTATCCTTTCAGCCATGCATTACCGGTCGTTCAACCAAATACCTAGCTCCTTCTTCCCTATAAGAGAAGGGGTAGGGTTCCCATTTGAAAGGAGGAAAATCATAGTAAATAAACTATACTTGATTGAGAATTCCCTTTGTCCCAACCTTTAGCCATCCTTGTGCAAAGAGAAGTATAGATCAAAGCAGTTGGAAGACAATAGAAGAAGAGCCCAGGACCAGGATCAAGGAGTAGTAGCCGACTTTATCATTGTAAGGTATCATTTTAAAGTTAATAAAATAATTTATTTTCCTACCCTGCCACATGAGATTGTCATTATTTGAATATTGATTGCACCATTGATTAAATCTCTAACCCATTAGTTCATAGATCAAATGCACGTGGATTTCTTTTCTCATCTTTTGTGAATGTAGGTCAGCATTGGGAGGAGAGTTGAAGACAAAGAATGACCAAGCATGAAAAGGGATCGACATCAAACACAAAAAATAAGGTACGTTAACTTGATCCCTTGAGCCTTGTATTTACATATGAATAATGGGGGTTTAGGCATGGAATGATGGTAAAAATTAAGAATATTTAGGTCATTTCTGCATGCATGATAAAAACCTTAGTGCTAGTCCGTAGGAGGGATTTCCCACCCACAAATAAATTGGCGACCATACAGGGGATCTCTCGAGTTTTCTTGGGATACTTTTTGTTAGTTTTAAATTGGTTTCATCATATTTTTTCTGAGTTTCTGCAATAGTCTGAGATAGTAGGGATTCTGGTCTTCCATACCAGTATTCCCTACTTTCTTTTCTTTGATGCATTTTCTTTTCGGAAAGTCATAGAGGTACATGCACCCTATATAAGGCTTGCATGTGTGTACAAACGCCCTACCTTCACACAGACCGCATGCATACGCCTGTTGATGAAGTGCTAGCTACGTGTTTGAGAACCCAACAAATCCTTCTCAAGAAGAGGCAGTCATCCTCACCCTTGTAGAAGTGATCCTTCTCAGAGATCTTCTGGGTCCTTCTAGGCCTCTGATTGAACAGTCCATAGTCACGTAAAAACCCCAGATCAGATTTTTCCTTGCATCTTTTTCTGTCAAAGTACGTTTTTGTGTCTTCAAGGGATTCTGGTTCTCAATACCAGTACTCCCTTCCTTAGCTTAGCCACTTGTATTTCTTCTTTTGAGCAGAAAGAGAGGCACAGACAGCCTATAGTGGGCCTACACGTGTGCATATGCATCATGTCTTTCGGTATCCCGTATGCATATGTTGGTTGTTGAAGTGACAGTCGTGTATTTGTCTAAAAAAATTTGAGGAGGCAATCATCCTCTTCCCTATCAAGTTTTTACTTCCTAGGGTTTTCTTGTTTCTTTATGGTCTCTTTCATAAGCAGTTTTAGCTTAGGTTGTATTCTAGCATAGCTTGCTTTTTCATTTAAAAGATTTTTTGTGTTTCCTAGCTTTCTTAACTTATTTTTAGCTTGAAATTTTAAGAAAAGTGAGTTGCATTTTGAAAAAAATTCCCCCTCATGGCCGGGGCGGGGGGGGGGGCATGAATCATGCATTCATCAGTTTCTTTTAGAATCTTTTGTTATTTCTGCTTTGGTTGGCATAAAATATATAAAAAAAAAAACTTAGCTTGTTAGATCTCTTTATTTCCTGGCATTTTCTTTGCATTGTTATTTGAAAAAGAAAAAGAAATTAGCATAGAATTGTCTTTTCATCTAATTTTAAAAGCATTTAAAAAAGAAAAAAAATAAGAAATATAATCATTCTTTGCTAGTGTTCATATCAATTTCATCATTTTTTGCAAGAGTCTTGACAACAACAGTTGCACTACCGTACTCTTTTTTAGTAAATCAAGCCAGTAAAAATAACCCTAATTAAAATTTACTAGACTTTATGTTTGTAGGGTCCATGAACTAGATTAGGCTAGAGCCTTGATTTAGGTTGGAGAGGAAACTCTTCAAGGCTTCAAAACATACATAAGAGACTATGCTAGGGAGTGTTAAAATTCTAGTATCGTGGAAGTTATCTGGGACACCCCCTCTAACACAGGGGCTAAACGCAAGGTCATATGAGGAAAGGTAGCGGAGATAACCCCTCCAAAGCCGAACCAGGCATAGTGGGGAACACATATAGAGGACATTTCTTGGGATTTCGTTGATCGCATTTTCCATGGAGCTTTGTGGGTATCGAATTCGTTCGAGGTCCTCAATCGTCTTCCAGAACACTTGATTTCGATACCCTTAATAGCTTTCGGTCTTGATACCCTACTCATTACGGTCCACCCAACTATCAATTGTACCCGCCTGGTGATTCTTCATGAGATGGCAACAGATTTGCCTTTATTTTAGGGACTTACAGAGGCGACCATGGGGGTATACCGCAGTACCTGGGGAAGACATTGGGCCACGCTTTGCAGAGTATACCCGGAGGGTGCTTCTGTATTCGAGTTGCACTTGCATTGGTAAGTTTCTTTAGTGTTGGGTTGTTCTTCCAACTAGTTAGTCGTTTGCTTGATTTGCCTTTAGGAACTTTTAGTGTGTTCTCTATGATCCCTAGTTTTCCATAGTGAGTTAGTCATTTTTGGCTTTGGGTCTCTGACCTAGGGTGGTATACCACCCACTCCGCCGGTTGAGAGGACTTTTCAGTCTTCCGCTTAGAAATGTGGAGCCGCCTCTTTATAAGAATTGTTTTGATAACACTGGTTCCTTAGAGTTAGTGTGTGAGACTTTTATAGATTTGAAGAATCCCGCAAGAGGAGAACCTCTGCATAAGATATTCAAGGCTAAAGTTCCTGATGATACCAACCAAGGAACCCCTTCGCTAGGGGATTCTTGTGTTTTTCCTTTCTTCAGAAACATTGGTGTCCCTTTGATGGCCACTTTCTACATTCCTGGGTTGAATGTGGGACTACTGGCTTGGTTGGGTACCATTCCAAATGTATCGAATGCTCTCGACGCTTCTTTGTTAAGAAACTTAAGTCATGGGCACCATGTTGATGTTTCTTCATCAGCAAAGTCTTATCCTCGTCCTTCTCCCATCTCTGGAGAAAGTACAGTTACTAGTAACTGGAAGTCTAAATGAAATAGAAACAGGAAGAATAGGAAGCATAAATCACCAACCTTTGTGAGTCATGTTGGAGATAGGTCAAAAACCTTTGCAAGCTATGCTGGGGGAAATCACTCACCCTCTACAAGTCATGCTGGGGGAAAAATTCCAGTCCCTGCTAGTCATACTGGCAGTAGGTCTGTAGCATCTACAAGTCATGTTATTGACCCATCACCAACCTCTGCAAGTCATGTTGGAGATGTGCAACTAGCCACTACCAGTCATGCTGGCGACATTTATTTTGTTGAGAAACCTAGACAGATAGGACGTAAGCCTAAGTTTTCTTGTAAGCTTTGCAAGGGAGATCACCTTACTCATTTATGCCCTGGCATTCTAGACGTACAAAGATTACGGTCCATGTCTCCAAGCTCTTCTGATTCTGAGTCTGTTGAGGTTTCCTCATAGTATATTGAACCATTGGTTGAAAAAGTGGTCATGTCGATGTAGTCATCGGCTGATCCCACTCCTATTTTGGGGGGTGAGGTGCCTTTAGACCTTGTAGTCTCTCAGCCTATTCAACCATTGGTTGAGAAAGTGATCATGTCGATGGAGTCATCGGCTGATCCCACTCCTCTTTTGAGGGGTGAGGTGACTTTAGACCATGTAGTCTCTCAGCCTATTCATCCATTGGCTGAGAGAGTGGTCATATCGATGTAGTCATTGGATGATCCCACTCCTATTTTGGGGGGTGAGGTGCCTTTAGACCATGTAGTCTTGTAGCCTATTCATCCATTGGTTGTGAAAGTGGTCATGTCGATGCAGTCATTGACTGATCCCACTCCTCTCTTGGGGGGTGAGGTGTTGTTAGACCATGTAGTCCCACAACCTATTCAACCATTGGTTGTGAAAGTGGTCATGTCGATGCAATCATTGGATGATCCCACTCTTCTTTTGGGGAGTGGTGTGTCTATCGACTATGTTTTTAGCATTTCTGGTTCAATATTTTCATAACAAGGGGGCATTCTGCTCGTTCCGAGCACACCCCGTCCAGGCCCTAGGATGGTTTCCTTTGATTGGAATGACCTTATTGAGCCTCGTCTTCCTTATGTCGCACCTTTTCAAATAAGGGTTGAAGTTAATTCAACAAACATTTATCGATGTATTTTGTATGTGGGAGCCTTTGCAAGTATTTTATCCTCCTCGGTCTGGAAAGTCTTGGGATCTCCCAAGCTTGTGTGTTCTTCGCATGAGCTGTTGGATTTTGACAAACTTCCTAGTGAATATTTTAGGATTCTTCCTCAGTTGCCTATCTCATTAGGTGGGAAGATTGTCCTTGTTGATGCTATAGTGGTGTAAGGCCCGTTAGATTTCAATATGCTTCGCAGGCGTGATTATGTATATGTTATGAATGTTGTAGTGTCTATTCTCTTCTGGGTGATGAATTTCCCTCACAATGGAAGTATTTTCACTATCGACCAGCTAGCATCTGATAATCACCATCCTAATTCAACATTATTTTAGGCTACCCCGTTATATGTTCCTAGCATTCGTGTAGACTCTATCCCCTCACATGTTAATTATGTGGCATCTTATCCTCGGTGTTCAATTGCTTATGAGCAGGAATCGATGCAATCATGTGTTCCCTCTCGAGACTTGGTCTCAATAATTGATCCATTAGTTTATCCAATGGGGGCATGGGAAACCTTACTTCCCTCTCTTGGTCCAAGTGGGCTTGAGTATCCTTTTCAATCTGATCTCCTTGTTTGTAGATCCTCAAGCCCTTGTGCTCGTGCTTCTTCGCTGATAGACTCTGCCAATCTTGGCCAGAACTTCCATCGTCATATCGAGTATAGTTAGTTTACTTCACCCTTTGGGACTGTTGACCCTCGCTTACGTGATTTCTTGGATTTTGAATTTCCTTCAGATGAGGTTATCCTTGAGTTCATGACTAGGGTTTCTATACCGAAGGAGGACTTACATTGTGGTTTGTGTTTTCTTGCCTTTTGGGAGACTTTCCAAGTTGACTATCGAAGAGACTCTAGGTTTGAGCCTAACAGCGGGCTCTACCTGAACTATTTTCATACATGACTTGTAGCCCCCATGAGTATTCTTTTAAGCACTTTTCAGACCCTCTAAAAGTGAAAATATTGTCGAGCGATCTTGTTGACCTTCACACTCGTTAAACTAAAATTTGAAAGAACATCTGTCCGGTGGTATTTTACCCCTTTTTTAGTTCGGATGGTCAACTGTACGAACAAAGGTATACTCTAGAGGCCTCATTTCTCTAGAAGAGTATTCTCAAGTATAATTTTAACCCTTTTTCGAGTCTGAGAGACTAAATTTATGAAAAAGAAACCCCCACAGAGTCCATAGTTAAGCTCTTTTCAGACTCCCTAAAATTTAAAAGATCGTCGAGTGACCTTATTCTTTCACACTCATTAAATTCGTCTAGAAGAACATTCCTGATGGAGTCCATAGTTAAGATTTTTTCAGACTCCTTAAAAATGAAAAAATTGTCGAGTGATCTTTTCTTTATCACACTTGTTAAAATGGTTTTGAATAGACGTCTTTTCGGTGCTAATTTACCACTTTTTAGAACCGACTAGACTACCTTAGAAAAAGCTACCATGGTGGAGTTTCCTTTTACGTTTCTTCAGACTCTCTAAATATGAAAAGCCATCGATTTTACCTTCTCTGGGCTCGTTAAAATTACAACGTAGGAAATTACTGTTGTGTTTTTTGTTAATTGCATTTGTATACCTGTGTCTTTGGCCTAATATCGGCTCCATGTTGCTCTCAACTAAACCATATGAAGCACTCCTTATACGCAAGACTTGTATCACTTTGCCTCTGCGTCTTGACACCTTTGGCCCCTCGAGGATTTTTCCCAAGTGTCCTTTTCCTGCATATGTCCCTTTACCCTGAGCATCCATGTGTTTCGTGCGCTTCGAATTGATATGTTTGCGACACTCGATCCTCCTTTGTAACGTAGAATTCTTTTATTCTTTTTCAATCTTTCCAATATTATTAAAAAAGACAAAAAAATCAAATATACCCCAAAAGGAGGAAGGGAAAAGTATTTTCTTTTTATTGGCAGCACAATGAGTTTCCCTTGGACTAAGTACATCCTTCCATTTTTTCTTCAAGATCTGGGATTTAATATGACCTTAGGAAGTTCTTCTCCCTACATAGAGTTGTGTCCTCCTCCATTTGGTTATTCTTCCAAACATATGGAGAGTTTTCATTACCTCCTTCCTCGTGAACTTATGTCAATGCCATGCTGCCTGAGTCTCTTCATTTGTTGTGATATTTTCCAAGGGAATTTTTTACCAAGCCTGAGTCGACCCCTCTGCAGTTTCTCTCTTTCCCTCGTGCCCGACCATCCCGAACTTCCAATCAAGTCTTTGTTCGAAATTAATGAAGCCTTCAATTTGATCATCAAGATTCTTTATTGCATGACCGACGAGCCATCAAATACCTCTGGGTAGTGAATTTGTATACTCATATTACACTCCTACCCAAGTTTTGAAGATTTTGAATTTGCTGCTTGAGCTCTAAAGACCACATCTCCAGCCATCAGGCCTTATCAACTTCTAGAAGATGAATACTATACATGTATATCTTTATGATTTTGAGATGTAGATCTGTTGTGTATTGCTCGCGGCTACACTTTATATAGTTATATGACATGGATCTATAGTGTATTTTATTGGTAGCCATGATTTTATTTCATCTCAAGCATGGGTATGCCCGCCTCGGTGAGACAATTTTAATTTTATAGATGGCAGCTCCCGATTTCTGGTCCCTGGGCTCACTTGTTTGGAACGTTGGTGAAGATTGATAATGTATTTTGGCCATCATATGCTCTTCTCACCTCACACATTAGAGGGAATCTATTGTAACCCTAATTTTCATGAAGCATGTTTAGCTGGCATCAGGCCATCCCATATTCCTTCTTTGCCAAGCCACTACTGAACAACTCTTCTAAAAACTCCATTTTTAAAGGCCCACACACCATGCTCCACTACAGCCTGCGTGTATCTACAGTGTCCATGCTAGTTGACCCATTACAACCCACATGGACCTTCAGAAGCACGAAGAAAGAAAAGTTGTTGATGGAACACACAACTTTGAGTATCCTTTCGACCATGCATGGGTAGTCATTCAACCAAATACGTATCTCCTTTTAGCCTATAAAATAATGGGTAGGGTTCCCATTTGATAGGAGGAAAATCATAGTAAAGAAACTATACCTGATTGAGCATTCCATTTGTCCCAACCTTTAGCCATCCTTGTGCAAAGAGAATTATAGAGCAAAGTAGTTGGAAGACAGTGGAAGAAGATCCCAAGACCAGGATCGAGGAGCAGTAGCCGACTTTATCATTGTAAGGTATCATTGTAAAGATAATAAAAGAATTTATTTTCCTGTCCCGCCACATGAGATTGTCATTATTTGAATATTGATTACACCATTCATTAAATCTATAACCCATTAGTTCATAGATCAAATGCATGTGGAGTTCTTTGTTCATATTTTATGAATGCAGGTCAGCATTGGGAGGAGAGTTGCAGTCAAAGAATGACTAAGTGCGAAAAGTGATCGACATCAAACATGAAAAATAAGGTACATCAACTTGATCCCTCGAGCCTTGTATTTACCTATGTGTAATGGGGGTTTAGGCATGGGATGATGGTAAAAAGTAAGAATGTTTAGGTCATTTCTGCATGCATGATAAAACCCTTAGTGCTAGTCCGTAAGAGGGATTTCTGACCCACAACAGTGTTCAATCCATAATTTCTCAAATATGAAAGGTCTATTCTTCGAGGTGGTTGGGAAGTCTGCTTCCAGTTGGACTGGTTAGTGATCAGAACCCTCCAGGGAAGGATGTTGCAATCCAAGGTTAACCCCTGCACAATGATGGATTTTGACACCAAGAATCTATCCAGTCTTGTCGCAACCTGATGTTGATTTGTCCGTTTATTGTTCCAAGTGAAGTTTTTATTATTGGTTATGATGTCCACCATCTTTGATGTGTCTATGAATGCTGATAATTCTTCCACATCTCTATCCAATCTTCTAGTGACTCCTCTTTTTTCTGAAAGTGATGTGATGATGTTGAAGTCTCCTACTAGGATCGAGTGGAGGTTGTTGAAGCGGGTTTTTAGGTCTTCTAGGTCTAGAAGCATTCTTCTCTTTTCCTCTAGCATCTGAGGTCCATACACATTAGTGCATAGGATCATCTTCGTATTCCCAATGATTTGCATGTTAACTTAAAGTGTTTTCCTGGTAGCCTTGGTTGCTATTAGGTTCATGACTTGTGAGTTCGACAATGTGAGGATCCCTCCTACCATCTTCTCTCCTTCGACAACCACCATTTTATTCTTGTTCCATTTTTTTTGTCTGATTGTTTTCATTCTGTCTATAGTACATTTCGTCTCTTGGATGAAAAATAGGTCTCGTTGTTCCTTCCTAAGTCTATTTCTAAGAATTCTATTCTTTTGTGGGTTGTTTAGGCCTCTTATATTCCATGTTATAATCTTCATTTAAACATGTGGGGGGCAGTTGGGAAAGATATTTTTGATCTTACATGAGTTTATCAACACAGCTCTTAGTTCCTATAGGGCTACGCTATTTGATTTCCTTCCTTTTCTCCTTCTCATCTTCTTGGGTGAGAGTTTTGGTTGTCTGTCACCTACTTTAACTCATAGGTGTCCTGTCTCCCCATGTGTGCACTTGAGCCCTCTGGATTTTCCTTCCAAATATGAAAGGTCTATTCTTCAAGGTGGTTGGGAAGTCTTCTTGTAGTTGGATTGGCCAGTGATCAAAACCCCCCATGGAAGGATGTTGCAATCTAAGGTTAACCCCTGCACAATGATGGATTTCGACACCAAGAATCTATCCAGTCTTGTCGCAACCTGATGTTGATTTGTCCGTTTATTGTTCCAAGTGAAGTTTTTGTTATTGGTTTTGATGTCCACCATCTCTGATATGTCTATGAATGTTGATAATTCTTCCACATCTCTATCTAGTCTTCCAATGCCTCCTCTTTTTTCCACAAGTGATGTGATGATGTTGAAGTCTCCTGCTAGGATCGAGTGGAGGTTGTTGGAGTGGGTTTTCAGGTCTTCTAGGTCTAGAATCATTCTTCTCTTTTCCTCTAGCATCTTAGGTCCATACACATTAGTGCATAGGATCATCTCTGTATTCCCAATGATTTGCATGTTAACTTAAAGTGTGTTCCTGGTAGCCTCAAATACAATTAGGTTCATCACTTGTGAGTTCCACAAGGTGAGGATCCCTCTTGCCATCTGTTGTCCTTCGACAACCACCTTATTGTACTTGCTCCAATTTTTTTTTTTCGATTGTTTCCATTCTGTCTACAGTGCATTTTGTTTGTTGGATGAAACATGGTTCTGGTTGTTCCTTCCTAAGTCTATTTCTAAGAATTCTATTCTTTCATGGGTTGTTTAGGCCTCTTATATTCCATGTTATAATATTCATTTAAACATGTGGGGGGGAGTTGGGAAAGATATTTTTGATCTTACGTGAGTTTATCAACAAAGATCCTAGTTCCTGTAGGGCTACACTATTTGATTTCCTTCCTTTTCTAGTTCTCATCTGCTTGGGTGAGAGTTGTGGTTGTCCATTGCCTAATTTGACTCATAGATGTCCTATCTCCCCATGTGTGCACTTGAGCCCTCTAGATTTGGCTTCCTCCCTTAGGAGAAACATGTATTGGATGCGATCTAGTTGCTCCGCTGCTACATTGTCAACGCCCTGCCTTTTCCATTGCTCCAATATGTCTGAGAGATCGATCCCTTGCCTTTCCACAATGTCTATGAGATCAGGATCTTATGTTCCTACCTCGCTTGGAGTCATTTTTGCATCTTTGTCTGCCTCCTGCATATGGCGAGGGTATCTCCAGTTTCTCCTTCCATAGGATTTGCGCTACCCCCCTATCCCATCCCCTTTCTTGTGCTATATGTATCCTTATTGGTATCTTGTTCACTTACTTCTTTGTATTTTGTTTTTTCCTTTCCTCCTTCCTCCTCTTTGTTGGTCTTGTCCCGTCCTTCTACATTATTCCTGGTGTCCATATTTTTCCCTATTGGGGTTTTACTTTGTTTCTTGTTACCTCTATTTCTGTGGTTTGGTTTTATAAACCCATGTTCATTCTGTTGTAGTTTGGTGTTCTCCACTTCTTGTTTTTTGATGGTCAGACATTCTCTGATTAGGTGCCCATGTTTGTGAAATCTACAACATCTGAAGGGGATCTTCTCATAGTTAATTTTTTGTATCTATTCCTCATCCCTGAATTCTAGGCTTATGGCTTCTAGGAATTCCCTCGAGATTTCCATCTCTATGCACATTATTTCATAGGAGGTGTATTTTTCTTTTAGGGTTTCTTCTGATGTGTTCACGTATTTTCCTAGTTTGTTCCCTATTTCTTCAAAGGTCGAGAATAGCCAATAATCTAAAGACAATGAGTAAATTCTCAGGCATACAGGCACATTTTTGAAATTTTCTTTTTCTAGGGAGAATTTTTCCTTCCGTGGTTGCATGTACAGTCCTGTTGAGGCATGGAAGTATGCTCCCCCCCCACCCCTCAAAGATCTTATCCCTATCTTCCAAGTTCATGAAAATTGTTTTAAAGAAGCCTTTTGAGCCCAGGTGAAGATCCACTTGTCCGCTTGGCTTCCATTGATATTTAATCCAGTTGCACAACATTCTTTCTATTGGTCACAACCCTATAAACTTGTAGATTAGTGCATGCATCTTCATCTGGTCCCTGTAGATGTGCATTTGTGGATCATCCAATATTACCTCGGGTATCATTTTTGTCTTTGGTTTACATGGATTACACCCTTCAGCCCCATTGGTGCTCAATGTTTCTTGCACAACATTCTGAGGTTCTCTGGTTTGTTCCCTCGTACCGTCGACTTTCTTCTAGTTACTTTCTTGACTCTTTTCTGTTTCCGATCTCGAGGTGCTTTTCATTGGTGCCTTGAAACCTACACCTCATGGGCCTTTCCCTCTGTCTAATACTACCTACCTGTATGAGCGGTTTTCATTACCAGCCCCCTTGGTACTCATGCTATCCTCTATTTTGGCCACATCTACCAAACCCTAGCTTGTAGTTGCTACAGTCTCACGAACATAAACAAAAACTTAATTATACATGAAATTTGTTTTAAAAAAACATAAAATATATATTTCTTTAAAATTTTAAAAAACATTAAAAAAAAAGGAAGAAAGAAAAACAAATATAATGCATTGAAAAAAAAGGGAAGTCTAAACATTGGACATTTTGGTGAAACAAATCTTGGTGAAATCTCCATTTTATGTTGTTTAAATTGGATTTTTGAATGCATAAATGAATTCAACACCTGCAGAACTCTTAGGGAACTAGAATTATACACTCTCAATCACTTAAATATGGAGTTTCAACAATACCAACAATTTTTATCAAGATTTCACTAAAAATTAAAAGGAAAATATACCGGTAAAAACTCAAAAAAGTAGTTATACACCAACAAAGATCCATCTTAATCCCTCATTTATCCTTAGGCTTTATAGATTCTATATTCAGATGAATATATGGATCTATGTTGATTTAATACATTAATATTAAAGTATTAATATATTTTTTAATATATTACGACAACGATTTATTAATTAATTAAAGCTAGGACAAATCAAAACAGAATAAATTCAAACCAATATACATTTTTTAATATATTCATATATATATATATATATATATATATAATTTTATTATTATTTTTTTAATGCTTATGTGAACATTCCTTTGTGGATGAATGTGAATATAATCTTAATATTAAAAATAGTG
>ML794716.1:0-11642 GCA_009831015.1 Picea engelmannii
CCCTTGGTAGGGATCATGCTTTGTATAAGTCTTTAGTTGCTTGTTGTTGTTAATGTGATGCCATTTGGTTATCTTTACAATGGCAGATTTTATTTCACATTAATAATTCAATGCTTCTTCTTTTTCTTATGCAAGTTACTCGTTCAACTTATATTGGCAATTTTAGAAATAACTTTTTTTTTTAAAGTTATTCTCGTACATTGCACTATATAGTTACTACCAATGGTTTTCATTATATTCATAGTACTACAAAATATAATTATATCATATTAAATCCATCTTAACTTTAGATTTAGTGAGCATCAAAAGGGATCAAAGTTTTAAGGTATAAAAGGTGTAAACATTTACTCAAGTTTTTATACTTTAAAAAGATTTGCAACTCAAGGTATTTGGCTCTTATGGAGGTTTGATAGATTTGGGGCTAAGAAACACTTTTTTTATAAAAGCTTGTGTGTATTGTTATTATTTTAGTATAGTGTAACACAAAAGACATATCTCCCCCTTGCATTGTAGATTGTGTAGAACTTAAGTACACAATTTAACTATAGGGTTTGTATAATCACATGAGTCTCTAATTCATCACATTAAAGGATAAAGTATCATATTAACATCCACCTAGACCAATTTGGTACATGGGACATGTGTCAAGCTCCTTAGATGATGGAGGAAAACTAACCCCGTGAAGTTAAACACCTTCCTTTCGAGACACATAAAAGGGATTCTACACAAATTGGGCTTTGAGCATGAGCCATATTTTCATGGCAAGATTATTTCTATGGCATGCAAAGTTGACCATTAAACTTGCATTTCATAGTAGTCAATACAATTCATGCAACACTCAATCAAAGCCTATACATGGAAGAAAGTGATAAGTTTCCTCATTAGTGCACAACCTCATATGTATTAAAACAATTACCCAACATAAAATTTATCATCACATTCATGAAAACACTTTTTTTTTCTCTTTTATTAGTCACTGCCTGTTACAGGGACTACAGTTTTCAGTCACTAGTCAAACTATGTTGAACTCTTATTAATTCATTCCTAATTTGCAACCATATCCAAAATTTTGTTCAAATTATATATTAATTTGATTTATTTTTAAAAATAAATTTATTTTCCTATTTATGAAACTGTACAAATAGAATTTCTATTTGGTTCAATACTATGTGATGTGGATATAGAGTTTTGGAACTGGGGGAGAAAAAAACCCTAGCGAACCATAGAACCAGGCCATGTATCTGTATGCAACCTGCGCAAATGTCAGAATACTGCCATCCGCTTTGTTGCTTTGAAGGTTAGCACCTCACGGGGATCTTGCTCTCCACACAATGAGCACGGAAGAGGGAGGGAAACCCCCCTCGTACAGCGACATAGCTGCCAGCGACAGATCTGGTACACGCGCCAAGCGGCCCGCCTTTGAACCTCCGGTGCATCTGAGGGATCATCTCTTTACCCAGGAGCAAAGTCACGGCAAAGAAATGGAACACGAGCCCAGCACATCACATCCGCAAGCTTCCAAAAACTGACTGCCAGGTAAGTGCATCCCACAAATGGAAAAACCACCTCTTTATCAGATTAAATCTACAAGGGTGGGGGAACACACCCAATTTTTGATGGACCACGCACTGATAGGCAAATTCCTAGGCCTCTGGCCAACCTAGAGAGATCTCACTCGCTGGATAAAGGACTGGTGGAACCCTAAAGGAGACTATGAGGTACAGCTCAGCTCCAAGCGATTCTTTACAATTATTTTGTACAACCCAGAAGACAAGGATAGAATATTCGATAATGGCCCATATTTCTATAACTCAGCAGGCCTTTTCTTAAGGTTCTGGACCGACAGATTCAGTCCAGAGCAAGAGGACTTCTCAAGAGCCCCAATCTGGATACAGCTATACTCCCTGCCCCAGGAATTTTGGCTGGAAGAAATCCTCATGGGTATAGGAAACACGGTGGGACAATATGTCAAAACTTTGAAAGCCACAAAAATAAGGAAATACACTTCATATGCCCGAATCTGTATTTACATGGACATCTCGAAAGCTCTACCAGGCTCTATCACAATGGAATACCAGGATGAGGACTGGAACCAGACAATCGATTACGAGCACATACCCTTTCGCTGCAGAAAATGCCACGAGCATGGCCACTTGTTCAGAGACTACCCCTTGAACGCCTCAGCCCCCAAACCCGCCGAAGTCAAGTAGAAGGACGACTTTACCAGCGTCACAGGTAGGCGAAAGAATCCAACAAAAAAACAGAACCAGAGCTCAGCTGCAAGGACCCCCTCCAAGAACTCCTTTGAAGCTCTTAATCAGCTCCAAAAAGAGGCGGATCTACAGATCCCCCCCCAAGCCTCAATGCAAGGGAAAGGTAAAAGCCCTGAGATATCACACACAACTCATACAAAGGCAACCACTCAGTCAACACATTTGGGTAGGGATGAAGACACCAACATGCTTATTGACGAAACAGATCTGGCAGAGATAGATTTAGAAAAACTGGAGGAAGCCCTTAATCAAAAGGATCTGCAACATATTCCAGTAGAACAGCGCAGGAAAGTGCATAAAGTTTTCACTGACTCCACGGCAGGCTCCACGGCTAGACTGGGCATCTCGTCAAAACCCGGCCACAAGCCCAAAAAATCCACGAAGGAGAACAAGAGGCGAGGACGCAAACTAGCCCAACAACTCATAAAGGAGGCAGGCCACCTAATGATCAACTCGGGCCAGATACAGAGGTTATCGGAGGGATATCTCCACCCCCCCCCCCCNNNGTCATGATGAAAACCATATCTTGGAACATTAGAGGTCTTAATGGAATATCTAAGCAGCGGATCCTCCAAGATTGCATTAAGACAGAAAATCCAGATATATTACTACTGCAGGAAACCAAATGTGCAAGATGGGAAGCGGAAAGTATTTTTCAGAGCAGCTGGAAAGGCGGGGACTTCCTCCTTCAGGACTCTCTAGGTGCGGCAGGAGGACTGGGCATCCTCTGGAACCTGCAAAAGGTCACTATGACTCGTCCCTTCTCAACAAAAGGTACCCTAACAACTCACTTCAAAGATTTAGACTCCTCCAAGGAAGGAGTCATCACAAATGTTTATGGCCCGCAATCCTTCCAGGACAAGGAGGGCTTCTTACAAACCCTACTTTATATTCAAACCCTCATACTCTCGCCGCACTGGATTATTGGGGGTGACTTCAATATGATCCTATCTCTGGAGGAGAAAACTGGAGGTTTAAAAAGGCTGGAGCTGGACAGTGCCAGGTTTAAAACCCTAATAGAGCAACTAAATATGGTTGACATGGAAACCCGAAATGGGATCTTCACATGGTCTAACAAAAGGATAGGGCCCCAGCATGTGGCCTGCAGGTTGGATCGCTTTCTAGTTTCAGAAGCACTCCTAGAAAGCGATCAGGCATTGGAGGCCAATATTCTACCAAAATCAGGGTCGGACCACTGGCCCATAGTCTTCTGTCTGGACCCAGGATTCCCTGCTAGGCCTAAGCCCTTCCGCTTTGAAAAGTTCTGGCTTACTCATCCAAACTTTGACCAGCTGGCACACACCTGGTGGGCCCAAGCAGAAATTGATCATGGCACTCATATGTACAAGTTCCAACAGCACCTCAAGAACTTCAAACTACTCATAAAAAGGTGGAACAAGACCACCTTTGGCGACATTCTTCTCAGGAAAAGGGAAATTGAGAGCCAACTCGAAGAACTTTAGCGAATATTCATAGCAGGGAACCGAACTCAAAACCTGGCAAGAGAAGAAGAAGGACTAATGGCGAACTTGGAAGCCTGTAGAGAGCAGGAAGAGATCCTTTGGAGGCAAAAGTCCAGAGTCCAATGGCTTAAAGAAGGAGAGAGCAACACAAAATTCTTCCATAGGGCGATGATGCATCGCAGATACATCAATCGCATCACTCAGCTGGAGGATGATCAAGGCACCCCAATAAGATACCATGACCAAATAGCGGAAGAACTCAACTCCTTCTATCAATATCTCCTCACAAAGACCAACACAAACAGGGAAGAGGCCATCCAAAAGGTCACCCGGCACATACCCAGGTTGATTAATTCGGAACAGAATACAGCACTGATGAGGCCTATTACTCAGTCTGAAGTGGACTTAGCTGTAAAGGACATGCCCCCTGGTAAGGCACCAGGCCCCGATGGTTTCACAACGGACTTCTTCCACTACTACTGGGACATGATCAAGGAAGAGGTCTGGCTGGTCGTAGAAGAATCTCGAACATCCGGTTAGGTTCTTTCCGCTTTAAACACGACCTTTATTACTCTCATCCCCAAGGAGGAGCGTGCCACTCACCCGAAGCAGTTCAGATCAATCTCCCTTTGCAATGTCATTTACAAAATAATCACAAAGGTCATCACCAATCGCCTCAAGCCGCTCTTGCCAACCATCATTTCCAATGAGCAATCTGGCTATGTGGAGGGCAGACAAATCATGGACAGTGTTATACTAGCCAATGAGGTTATCCACTCCCTAAAGACGAGAAAAATACTAGGTATGCTTATCAAACTTGATCTCTCAAAAGATTTTGACAGACTAAGCTGGCAATATATGCCGTCGGTTTTGGAATCCTTCGGCTTCTCGAGCCTCTGGGTCGATTGGATTCTCAAGCTCACCTCCTCTTCCTTTTTTTCAATCCTTGTCAATGGCACACCCTCCCGACCCTTTTGCTCCACCAGAGGTATAAGGCAAGGAGACCCTCTTTCCCCCTTCCTCTTTGTTATCGTGGCAGAGGGCTTAGGCCGCTATCTCAAATCGGCGGTCCTTGAAGGCTCTCTCGATGGGCTGCCACTCTACAACCTTCATCCAGCACCTTCACATAGCCAATTTGTAGATGACACACTCCTCATGAACACGCCCACGGTTAGAGAATCCACCAAGCTCAATTCAATCCTCTCTGACTTCTCGGAAGCCTCTGGCATGCTGCTTAACCTGGACAAATCAAAGCTATATTTCTTCAACACGCCAGCCTTGGTTCAGGCTCACCTCTCCAGACTTCTTGGCATTGCCAGAAGCTCTCTCCCTTCCACTTATCTTGGCATTCCCTTAACTGGAGAGTCAGCGAAATCTATCTCTTGGGACAGCTTGCTATTATCTATATCCAACAGACTGAACAACTGGACCTTTAGACCATTGAATATTGCTGCCAGACTGGTCCTTCTCAAGTCAGTCCTTCAAGCTCTGCCCACTTATTTGTTTATAGCACTGGCAGCGCCCAGCTCGGTCATCAAGGCTATTAGAAGCCTCCAACATAATTTCTTGTGGAAAGGAAACCAGAACAATAAGAAATGGTCTTTAGTTGGATGGGAGAAAATCTGCAAACCCAAAAAGTTAGGAGGGCTGGGTATCCGAGACCCAGGGAAGATGAACCAAGTGATGGGAGCCAAGATGTGGTGGAGATGGCTGTAGTACCCACAAGAACTCTGGGCGCAGCTCTGGAAGCAAAAGTACACCCCAAATGCACAATCTAACCAATTAATAAGATTCAATGAACCGACGCAAGGATCCAATATTTGGAACACAGCCTGGCGAAATCGACCCCTGATACAGAGGCACGCATTTTGGGATGTAAGAAATGGCGAAAGTGCACTCTTTTGGTAGGATTCATGGCAACAGCTGCCCCCCCTTGATGATATGGAAAGCGTCCACACAATCAAGCTTAAGCTACAGCAAAACGGCTTCAAAACCGTCAAGGATTTTTGGATCCCAACTCAAGAAAGACAACCATGGAGAAAATGGAAAACCAGTAGAACTGATCTTCAGATTAGGGAGGAAATTGACCTTCTACCGTGGCAGGACTGCATGCAATACCAGAAAATTCCAAGTAAAGAAGGACCGGATGTTCTTAGATGGGGCCACTCCACCTCTGACATTTTCTCGGTCAAAGAGGCTTACCATTTACAGGGTAATCCTCCAAACCAGATCCCTGATCCCATTTGGAGCAAAGTCTGGCAGCCTTTTCTCTGGCCGAAGGTCTCCTTTTTTCTCTGGCTCACAGCCCAAAACCGTATCCTCACTTGGGACAACCTCTGAAAGAGAGGCTTCACAGGCCCCTCTAGGTGTACCCTATGTCAGCACAATGAGGAAACCATGGAACACCTCCTCAACAATTGCCACTATAGCCATCAGATTTGGGACTAGGGAGCCCAAGCCATGCGACGGTCCCAGAGGAATCGAGATAGCATACGGGACACTTTAGTAAATTGGGAAACAATATCCTTCCACAACCCAATTCTCCAGCGCATCTGGCAACTGCTCCCGGGCTTTACACTTTGGTCAATTTGGAAGGAAAGAAATAAGAGGATCTTCAACTCCAAATAGTCCCCCTCCTTCACTACTTGGGAAAGGGTTAAGTGGCTCATCCGTGAAACTATTCAATGCAAGTCCTGGCTCCATGAAGACACGCAGTGCAAGCCCGAGGAAAAGATCATTCTGGAAGGCTGGAACTTGCAATTGCGCATACAGCCACAAGGGAAGACCAACTTTGGGAGGGTCAACAGTCCCACAAATTGGACCCCACCCCCCCCTGAGTTCCTCAAACTCAACTTCGATGGGGCCTCCAGGGGTAACCCTGGACCAGCCAGTTTTGGGGCCGTCCTTCGGAACCACTTGGGCAAGATTATTCATATAATCGCTGGCTTTTTGGGTGAAAATACGAACAATGTGGCGGAGCTCACTAGTCTAGTAAGAGGCCTCCAAATCACTGTTCAACATCAGTATCATCGGCTGATTATTGAAGGAGACTCCCTAGTAATAATTAAATTCATCTCCAAAATCCTTCACGGCATACCCCCCTGGCAGATCTCCCCCAGCTGGAGACTCTTTGGACTTTTGGAGGACTTCGGAGTTCTTACCAACTCCACTCTCACTCTAATCCCTTCTCATGTTAAACGAGAGGCCAATAAGGTCGCGGATCATCTGGCAAATATAGGAATTGATGAAAAAGACGATCTTCTACATTGGCAGGCCCAAGTCTCCGAAGAAACAGACCTATCAAGGTGTTGCAGAGACCTTGCATGCAGAGATTTCCCAGCCCCAGATGGGGTGCCACGTGGCCATTTGGTGACAGCTGGAGGCGCACTCGGCCTGGGCTTAAATGTCGAGGGCCGCCACCCACAAGCCAACATTAACGATGGGGGACGGCCTCTGCAGCAGACATAGGATGGATGTACTCCTCCCTCGCGCGTTCATTAACATTCACAACACACTCGGGATAGGAGAGGTTAAATGTGGGCAAATGGTCTCGGCTTCTGGCTATATGAATTTCTTCACGTTCGGACAGAGCAGGGCTACACCTGCCTCGGCTCTAATTCTTGCTGGATTGCTCTGGTGCAGCCCAGCTCCTTTCGCGCTCAGACTCTCAGCATTTTCGGTGTATCTTTCTTTGTTTGAAACGAGACAGGTTAAGCCTGCTCGTGCCCTGCAAATAAACTCACTTTCGTCTTGGCTCACCTGCCTCTTACCGTATTCACTATGCTCTCTCCCCATGGATTGAAAAAGAGGAAGACCTCGCCGTGGCGCGGCCTGGTATGCTCGCAAAGCACAGAGGTGTTGGAGAGAGCAGCTGGAGCGCGCCTTGGCTCTGGCGACCTCCATCATCAGGAAAAAAGCAAGGGCAAAGAAGCGGGCGCTCCTCGCCACCATAGCCGAACCAAGAGTCAGTTGTAGCCGTGACGGGCAGGATGCTGGAACGGAGGAGGAATTTCCACCCTGCGTTGTGGTGGAAGACCCGTTCATGGAGGACTTGACGATAGTGGAAAGGACTGAGGCGACTCTTCAGGAGAAATGCACTCCCATTCCCGCACAGGTCGACTACATCCCCGACTGTATTGTGGAAGAAATTCCCTGGCCTGGTGATGAAAATGTTAGCAGCTATGATACTCAGGCGAAGGAAGCAGGAACGACAGGTGCAAAGGTGGCTGTGGAGCAGCGGGAGTTCGACGTTGGTTTGGGAGTGGCGACGGGCTCAGTGGATGTGGGTGGTAGCTTGCATGGGTCTCTCCTCCGGGAAGAGAACCTGGCTCTTGTGTTTGACCTTCGTGGCCACTTGTCTGACCTGGAGCATCGGGCGCACACCATGGGACAGAGTATGGACATGCTCCTTGATGCTTTTTCCAACGCACCAGCTAAGCGGAAATGCCCCCTCTACGCGCAAGCTTTTGCCATCCCGACTGGGTTCACGTGGCAGAAGGACAAGGATGACAGGCCACCTGGCACCTAGGTTTTTATGCTTTTGGTTCCTAGTTTACTTTGTTACTGTTTTATGTATATTTGGACTGTAGACATCTGTCCCGGTTTCCTTTGGGCAGGATAGATGCTACAATGTTTAAGTTCTATTATGCTACTTGGTTTTACGTTTTATCATGCTACTCTATTTTACCTATGCTGGTTTCCGGTTATCAGCAACATTTTTGGTAACTCCAGGCATACTTCTCTATACATTTTGCAAAATCTTTTTGCCTCTCTAATATAGCAGGGTCTACCCTTTTTTATTTAAAAAAAAAAACACTATGTGATGTGATTTTAAAAATAAATAAATAAATAAAAGTTTAGGCATTGGGTACTGCCCAAGGAATAAGGTCATCCTCTCTCTAAGCTCGAAGGCAAGAGTGAGGTTGTCGATACCTTGTGAGCACCACAATATCTTAATTAAGAGCTCAAACATATCACTTATAGAAGTTGAACCTGGGTGAGGAGGTCAAACAACCATTTCTCCCAACCACCCAAGCTAGACCCAATTCACTATGTGATGTGATTTTTTTTTTGTAAATAAAAAGGGGTAATTCCTTATTAATATGATGTCACTATACAAAACTAATATATGTCATGGGCATGCCACTTGTTCCGCCAAACTAGTGAAAATCAAAGCAATTGGTAGCCAATTATGCTTTCGACCAAAAAGGGTAGTCGCCACTTGCTCTGCTATTTTGTTGAAACCAGAGAAGGTAGCGGCTGGAAGTGCTGACAAATATGTATGGGTAAACTAGGCCTACTAACAAACTCTAAAAATTAAAACTAGGAAAAAAACTGAACAGAGTACCAGCCCAGGTTGACAAGAGAAAAACTCCATCATCGTGCCAGTGAGACTCAGAGAATTGTGAATAATTAAACATTACTGGGGTTGTGAGAACAATGGAACCTTCCATCTAGAGAGCCACCATGAAGGATGCCATCGTTGGGCTTGAGCACGTAGGGTTGCGCGCAAGTCAGACACCTTTGCTTGGCTGGTGCATTCAAATAGGCATCGAACAACATGTTGATGCGGTTTTTAATGAGGGTGTGTCGATGGAGTTTCTCCATCATATAATCTTTGATATAAAAAATAAGCTCCAGATTCTCCAGGCTGAAGAGGGTAGGTGGAGTCTAGTCTCAATCCTCAACTGGGTTCAGTGGTGGGGGGTTCCTCTTGAACAATGCAAGTGGCGCCATCCATGGTTTTCATTGTTCCTATAGCAACAAAACTGGCGTTGGGGTGAATATGGCATCTGAGACCATGTAGAGGAGGGACTCTGATGGAACCTGAATTGGTTCCTCCAGGAATTCCTCCTCCACGAAGGCCATTGGAGGCATATGTGGTCGCGCAATATGTTGATTCCAGGCGATGGACAAATCCCTCTCCAAATTTTGTAGGCATCTATGCCTTGCCACGCGACTGTACCAATTAGGACCTCGCCTAGGCTTTCCTCTCTCTCTTGGCATGGTGGAGCCTGGAGGTCGAAGAAAACTATGTATGAGGCCAGAGAGAACCAGCCGGACCTAAACCAAATTCCCAAGCAGAGAAAGGAAACAAATGATACAGATGGATGTCGATGGCCTCCCACCTATTCCAACTGGCTCATTTTGGCAGTTTTCCAGTTCAACTGTTTTTTCCTAGTTTTCTGGTCCCTGACTTCCAGGGCCAATTTGAGGCCTTAAACGACGTTTTTAGGGCTCGCCACAGTCAACATATGTAGGGATCACCACATGAAACATGTTTAGTCCTCATATAGGCCTTTCCAACAGGCTATCATGATAATGCTTTTGAGCTCAACATTCCTCCTTTCCTTGGCTTGCACCCAGTGTTTAATGTGGATCTCCTTCGACCTTATTTCCCACCATTATTGGACACCTCAGAGATAACAGAACAACTAACACCAATAGATCTCAGCCCCAACTACATAAAACATGAATCTATTGATCATATTATGGAAAAATAGGTCAAGGTCACTCACCAACAAAGGATCTAGCTTTATCAAGTTGTCAAAGCAGGGTACCTCATGCACCAAGGCAAGTGGCTCACCCGAGGCCAAATTTAGTAGAAATTTCCTCATCTAATGGGGGAACTTAACACAATGGAGACCATTTATTCCTAATGGAGAATTATTGATCCAAATGGATTTCGGTGGCCTCCCACCTATTCCAACTGGCTCATTTTGGCATTTTTCCAGTTTGACAGTTTTTTCCTAGTTTTCGGGTCGCTGATGTTCAGGGCAGTTTTAAGGCCCTAAGAAACGTTTTTAGGGATCACCACAATCAAAATGTGTAAGTATCTCCATAGGAATCATGTTTAGTCCTTGGATAGACCTTTCCAATGGGCTATCGTGCCCCTAAAATGGAAATTGTATGCAAAAGTTACGACCCCGAGAAGTTGATGTACAAACTTACCCAAATGGGGCCCACATGAATTTTGGTGCTTCATCTCCTAGGGTTAGGTTTTTGGATGTCTATGGATTTTTACATTCTTTTTTATTGTAAAAATTCCTTTAGAGCCTCATTGTAATCATATTCTGGAGAATGAGTGCAACCATCACATCTCTTTTCACACATAAGCCTCCACCATTCTAGGAATCTTGTTTTCCACTGCATTTTACAGTTTCAGCTTATTTCCTTATTGAATAGAAACCAATTTTATTGTATATTTTTATTCTGTGTTAAGCATCTTTTGATAATTATCGTTATTCATTTCTTTCTTCTCATAAAATATGGATCAGTGGTATCAGAGTGGTATGCTCCTTGTCGTTCTTAATGCATGTCCCCAATGAGGTCAGGGTACAAAGAATTGGGTCTCGAGCTTGTTTCTCTTGAGGACAAAAGATCTCGCATGCCCAAGCGACCTCTCATGGCAGGAGAAAAGTAATATGAAGGGACATGAGATCTCTTCAAAATGTTGCTCGATGAATCCATCACGCAACAAAGGAATGAGATGATGGATAGTTTTTCACAAATCATTCAATGACTACCAATAGGAGACACATCTTCCTCAAATGGAGGCGTCACCCCCTTCAAGGTACAAATCAACTTCGATATTCCTATATTTGAAGGTCATATAGACACAGATGTTGTAGACAAATGGTTGAATCTGCCAGAAGGGTATTTCTCTATCCATAACTTCTCGAATAGAGAAAATATTACTTTTGTGCTCCTCAAAGTAATTCCCCATTTCAAATATTGGTGTGAAACTTTCTGTGAGCAAAAGGAAACAGAGGAACCATCATTATCTACAGTCATGGTCACTTGGGAGTCCTTCAAGTATGCTATTAAGGAACAATACTACCCTGTTGTAAGTTATGACAACCTATATACAAAATGGACCACACTGCGGCAGGACCTATTGTAACCT
>ML794716.1:26743-37463 GCA_009831015.1 Picea engelmannii
ATCTCAATCTAAATCTTTCTTTGCAAAAATACAAAAAATCCCTGCAAATTTGATATTTCAAGGACCCGAATGAAACATAACTAAATCAACCAGAAAAGAAACAAGAGCGCTCTACTACCTTATCCTCCCATACATGGTAAACGGGCTGTTTCCAACATTTTTCGGAATTGTTCCTGTTAGGAGGTTGTTCTGTAGACGCAAATTTTGCAGCTGACGAGTAAAAATTTCTGGGTTTATGGGCCCTGATAAAAGATTGCCACTCAAATCAATATATGACAAATGAGTTGTCAGTATCACAGGAATGCTTCCGAGAAAATGATTTTTTTGGCAACTTCAACACTTGCAAGTATAGAAGTGAAGCCAGCTGATTGGCTAATGAGCCCGTCAAACTGTTGTGGCCAAGATCAAGTAGTTGAAGATCAGTGCGATATCCCAGCTGTCGCGGAATATGGCCATCTAGTAAGTTGTCATTCAGGTCTAAGTATGTCAATCCAGACGCATTCCCAATTGTAAAAGGGATGTTTCCTTTAAGAGAATTGTAGCCTATTCGCAGCCTAAACAATTTTCTCGAAAATTTCTGAAGAATCTGTCCTGTGAGTGAATTCTGTGTAAGGTCCAGAGTCTGCAAGTTGCTCAAAGCAAAAATTTCTGGAGGAATGCTTCCATTTAACTGATTGTAGCTCAGATCGAGAAACTGCAATCCTGTGAGAGAAGCTAACTGAACAGGTATGCTTCCGGTGAGCTGATACTTATTTGATGAGAAGTGGATCAAATTGCTGACTATACCCAATGCCTCAGGAATCATTCCAAATAAATGATTGAATGACAGAATCAAGGTTCTTAAATAGGTAAAGTTCCTAATACTATCAGGGATTTTTCCATTCAGCCCATTGGAGCTGAGGTCTAGATAAGTCAAATTGGTGCACTTCACAAGCTCTTCGGGAAATTCACCCCCAAAAGAATTGCGAGAGAAATCTAATTTCTCTAACATCCCCAGACTTCCCAACATGGTAGGGATTGGACCAGTGAAGTAATTGTATGTCAAATTAAACACTCTGAATTTGTGAACTAAAGTGCCCTCCCAATTTGTTGTGAGAGACATCGAGGAATTGCAGTTTGCGCATCATTGCAAGCGAAGGAAGGGAACCTGATATTGAATTGGAGCTGACGTTAAGGGAAACCAAGCTGGTACAAGCCTTGATATCATCATCAGATGGGGTTGACAGCAAATTGTTATACACAAGAACTTGAAGGGCTTGAAGCTGGCATACAGTCCGCCAAACATCCCCTTCAGCCCAAAACTGGACATATGAAGCTCAATGACACCGCTCCCGCTTGCAGTGCAATTCACACCACGCCATCCACATGGGTCATCAGAATTTGCAGTCTTCCAGGAGGATGAGTAGATGACAGGTTTTTCATGACCTGTATTTGTTGGGTATCGAGACATATGCCAGAATCCAAACATGAAAGAGTGAACAGTAGACTGATTCAAGATAGTAGACTGATTCAAGATATCTGTATGAAGTGAATTCCTTCAAGTTGTTGTTTTCAAACACTAAATAGCATAAGCGATCATTTTGGATTTAATTATCATAACCTTTGTTTTGACAATGTTAATAGTCATACCTCTACGAGCATAAATCCTTGAGAAATTTTAGTTGCTTGTGGAGGTCATGAGACCAATATCATCAACATATAGAAGAAGAATGATGACTATATCAGCTAGAATCAGGTTGGCACAACCTACTTCTTCCAAACAACTCTCTAACTTGTTAATGTATATGCCAAAAAGAAAAGGTGACAGGAGACAACCATGCTTAAGTCCTATATTACAATTAATTTCTTCCAACCAACCCTTAGTGTTCTTAAACTTGGTAATAATGTTCTTGTACAACCTTATTGCAACAACTCTCAACTCAAAAGTACTTTTAGCTATTCTAATCTTCTAACGTTTTAATTTTTCTCTCTTAGTCTTCTTAAACTTGGTAATAAAGTTCTTGTACAACCTTATTGCAACAACTCTCAACTCAAAAGTACTTTTAGCTATTCTAATCTTCTAACGTTTTAATTTTTCTTTGCAAACTTGAGTTTTTCCCAACTCTATTTTGGCACATGAGGTTGTGTAGCACTGTCTTACCTTAACAACAAGGGCTTGGCTAGCATGTGCCTACTACAATCACACTATGCCTCTTCATTTAAGGTTTTTATATAGTTTTGCCTTAAGATACAATCTGTTAAAGTAAGGAACAATAACATCCAACAATTATAAAGAGTCTACAACACACATGTATAGGAAATACCCAAGGCAAGTGCCTTAACTTTACTATATGAAGAATGTCACAGATATACAACATGGGAGTTGCACCTCCTACTCGCAACTCTATTACATATGCACAATGAATCTAAGGATATATTTCCTTCTACCCACTGCCCAACTGACTTACACAATCCAAGCCCTAGAGAAACTTTCATTGATCCAGGAGGATCCATGACCAAGGAAAAATCAAAGTCTTCAAATGCTTTCGAAAATGCTACCAAGTCGTAGAGCTCGGTGATAGACTTCCAACGGCGCAAATTTCGTGTCAATCCAACTTCATATGACGAAGTTATGGCGTTCTAAATATTTTCACCAACAACAGAAAAGTCAACCTTAAAGAGACACGTGGCACACCCTGATGGTGACATGTAGCAGTTTCCAGAGGTGACACATGGCAAGGTTCAGTGGTGAAATGTGGTAGTTTGTAGAGGTGACATGTGGCAGGTTTCTATGATGACACTTGATCGTTGACTGGATAGAACATGGGCCAACCATGGTGACACGTGGACCAATCTAGCGGTGCCACGTGGCAACCTGGGATTGGTCAAAAGGGAGCCGAGTTAAAAAGTTGTTGAGTTATACCAGCGGGAAGGGTTGGAATTTGACGGGAAAAATGCTCGTCAAATACACCCAAATATTTTATGCAATTGTCTTGGGTAATGAGTAACCTAATAGATAAGACTTTTTTTTTACGGGAATAAATTTTATATGACGTCATTAAATTTTTTTACTAGTGTGTATTTATTATGACAGGCATAAATTCCATTAGATGTCATTAATGTCTTTTATCGCCAAGTAAAATGTATTATTTCTGATATGGAGTACCATTTACAAGCGACTTGGTGGTTAATGCAAGGATAACTCTTCTTGCACGGAGTTACCCACCACCTTAGCTCGAGTTACCCACCACCTTCATGGAGTTTGGAATTATTGAATTTGAAACCTAGGGTCGACAAATTAGAACTCTACAGTTTTTGTTGGTTTCACTGTAGTCTGGATAGTAGACCGTAGAAGTGGGTAGAACGCTGCATAGAGCGGCACTGGATTGATGCAGACAGTAGGAGGATTGAGATACATGTCACTTTGTCCATTGGAAGGTTGAAGAGATTAGGAGGACAACGAGTAAGACCCTCTTTCCTTTGCAAATGCTCTATAATGTTAATCTTTTTATTTTTGCCTTTGAATAGATCTTGTGATGTTGGCTCTCCATTTTGGGTCCATCTAATACCTCCAAATTCCAATAAGGGTTTATCCCCACATTTCAACAGGTCCAGAAATGGAAGAAGGGCTAAGTGCTCACATTTGTTTAAGTGCATCAACCCACCGCCTTCATATGTTTCTTGTTTGTTTATGTGTTATTCTTTTTTTTTTTTTCAAAAATCCTAGGTTTTAAGTTGTTTTAGATCACACTAGAACCTATTGGGTATGTGTTATATTCTTTGGATGTGTGTGTGTGGGCGCATTAGATTCGACAACTGCGTCTAATGATCCCTCGTAGTAGTGTTATTTGTGTCATGTGCGCCGGGCTCTTTCCTAGGGGGGTCCCAGGTATGGGCCCCCCTGGTTATGTGCAGCGCCCCGAAATTTTTTTTTAGGCAGTTTTTGCTATTTTTAGCAGATTTTACTATTTTTAGCGGTTTACTAAAATAATCCCAAATTAAGGGATTAGGGTTTTGGTATCGACAGAATACCTAAAAACATTGTATATATTGTATGGTGAATGGTGAAATTCAATATAATGAATATAAGAAAGGTTTTCCCAGTTGAGGGTTTCCGGTATAAAATCTCTATGTACTCTGTGTATGAGCCATTGATTAAATTCTATTTTTCTTAAGAATCTATATGCATTGCTTTACTTCACAGGTTTAAAACTTACATGTGGTATCAGAGCTCGTTTTTGGCTTCAAAGGGATGAATTTGTTGTTGAGGATTTGGCTCGTTCTTGATAGATCAAGTTTATCTTGGGTCTGTGTTAAACCTGGGTTTAGTGGGAGCTTTTGCAGTGGTGATTTGAGTGCAGAAAGATTAATGGCGAGTTCTTCTAGAATCGAGATAGAGAATTTCAACGATAAAAACTTTGAGCTATGGAAGATGAATATGAAGGACCTTCTTGTAGACAAAGAACAATGGATCGATGTGGATCCTAGTACACATCCTACTGGTATGCATCCTACTATCACACAGAAGACTGGTACACAACCTACTAGTGCACAAACTACTAGTACACCACCTACTGGTATGTTGAAAGAAGATTGGGAGAAATTGGACAGAAGAGCAAGGAGTATTATTCGACTCTGCCTAGCAGATTCGGTGTTGTTGAATGTCTTAGGAGAATCTATAGTCAAGGAACTATGGGATAAGTTGGGGAATTTGTATCAATCAAAGTCCCTGGTAAACAAGTTGTTTCTTCGAAAAAAGCTATATCATCTTAGGATGGAAGATGGAGATTATGTGACAAAACATCTAAATGCCTTTAATACTCTGGTAAGTCAACTTGGCTTTGTTAATATTACGATTGCAGAAGAAGATAAGTGTGTCACTTTGTTATGTTCTTTTCCAGACTCTTGGCATAATCTAGTTGTAGCAATAGGTAGTACCACTCAATCTACATTGAAGTATGAGTATGTAGTTGCATCCTTGTTATCTGAAGAGATGAGGCTGAAAATCATGGATGGTCATAGCACATATGCTTTATTTGTAAGAGGTCGTACACAAGACAAGAATCATGGTAAGCCTTTGGGGTGGAGATCTAAATCTATAGGTAGATCTAAGTCTCCAAGAAAATCTTTGAGGAAATGTTGGAAGTGTGGTAAAACAGGGCATTATAAGAAAGATTGTAAGTCTAAGAAGGTTGAAAAACCAAAGGGATCTGATAGTACCTCTTCCACAGAGGCTAAAACCTCTACTGAAGAAGGAGGTGATGTTTACCTGGCATCTACAAGTACACATGCAGACTGTGATGTATGGTTGATTGAATCAGGTACGTCATACCATGATACCATATGACTCATCACAGGGAGTGGTTATCTGAATATGAAAAATATGATGTTGGTGATGTATTCCTAGGAGATGACTCGACAGCCAAAATCATGGGATGTGGAAGGGTTAAGTTGTTTCTAAAAGATGGAAGGATTAGAACTCTCTCTGGCGTTCTACACATTCCAAAACTTGTCAGGAGCCTAATATATGTAAACAAGTTGGATGATGCAGGAGTGGATACTATATTTGGAAAGAACACTTGCAAGATGGTACGAGGAGAAATGGTGTTGATGAAGGGAGTTTGGTGTGGAACTTTGTACAAGTTGTTGGGAAGAACTTATACTAATGGGTGTAATAGTTATGTTTTCCCTGAGCAGAGAAATGAAGGAGACAAGACCAATACTGTCCCAGAAAAGAAGATCATGCTGTGGCATAAAAAACTGGGGCATATTGGAGAAAAGGGCCTTTGAACACTACACGGTAAAGGTATGGTTGAAGGTATATCTAATTACACTCTAGATTTTGATTTCTGTGAAAATTGCATATATGTTAAACAAAATTGAGTAAGATTCACATATGGTGCTACAAGAGCAAAGGGGATCTTAGAGTTGATACGTAGTGATGTGTTTGGACTTGTTCCTGTTCCATCCCTAGGTAAATCTGTGTATTATGTTTCATTCATAGATGATTTTTCAAGGAACAAATGGATTTATTTTCTTAGAAAGAAATATAAGGTATTTGATAAATTTAAAGAGTTTAAGGCTCTGATAGAAAATTAAATAGAGAAGAAAATAAAGGTATTGAGAACAGATAATGGTGGAGAATTCTGTGGAAATGAATTCGAAGAATTCTGTAAGATGTGTGGTATAGCAAGGTAGAAGACTACTCCTTACACTCCTCAACAGAATGGAGTTGCAGAAAGGATGAACAAGACATTGATGGAAAAGCCAAGGAGCATGCTTAGCAGTGTCGGGTTAGGATAAGAATTATGGGCAGAGGCAGTGGGTACAACATGTTACCTGGTCAATCAATCACCTTCATCAACCTTGGATGATAAAACTCCACACAAGGTATGGTCTGGAAAGAAACCCTCTCTTCAACATCTTAGAGTGTTTGGTTGTGATGCTTATGTACATGTTCCAAAGGAAAATAGGAGTAAGCTAGATAAAAAGGTTGAAAAGTGTATCTTTATTGGTTATAAATATGGTGTGAAAGGTTATAAGCTTTGGAACCCATAAACCAAGAAGACTGTTTACAGATGAGATGTTGTTTTCAGAGAGGCAAAAGATGTGTCCAAACATGAATTCCTACCAACGCAAGATGAACCTGAGAAAATAGAGCTTGAGTTGGATGACACAAAATTTGAATCATCTGAAGAAGAGGAGGCAGAAGAAGAAGAAGAAGAACCCCATACTCCAGTATTGAGGAGATCAATGAGAGATAAAAGGCAACCACAAAGGTATAGTCCACCTGATTTTCGCTCCAATTTTTCTTTATCTATTACTGATGATGATCCCAGAACTGTTAGGGAAGCATTGAATTCAGAGGATAGTAAACTCTGGAAGAAGGCCATGGTTGAAGAAATGGATGCCTTGGATAAGAATGAGGCATGGGATATAGTTGAGTTTCCAGGTGGAAGAAAATCTGTTGGTAGCAAATGGTTGTTTAAGAAGAAGTTTAATGCACAAGGTAAAGTGCAGAAATACAAAGCTCAGTTAGTAGCAAAAGGTTATTCCTAGGTAGAGGGAATTGACTTTGGTGAGATTTTTTCTCATGTTGCTAAGTTAACTTATATTAGATTTCTTTTATCTATTGTTGTTTCTTTTGATCTTGAAGTGGAACAGATGAATGTGAATACAACAATCCTACATGGGGATCTGGAAGAAGAAATCTACATGAAGCAGCTAGAAGGCTTTGTAGTGAAGGGAAAGAAAGAGCTGGTCTGTAAGCTAAAGAAGTCACTATATGGTCTGAAGCAATCACCTAGGATGTGGTACCAAAATTTTGACACATACATCCTTGGATTGGGATTTGTAAGAAGAAGGGCAGACCAGTCACCACTGTGTATATTCCAAGCAGGTTGGTAATCACTTCATTTATGTAGTGTTGTATGTTGATGACATGTTGTTGGTAGGAAATAACATGGATGTTATCAAGGAGGTGAAATCGTAGCTATCCTCCAAATTTGACATGAAGGATCTCGGTGCTGCTAACTTCATTCTGGGAATGGAGATTAAAAGAGATCGTGCAAACAGGAAAATCTGGTTGAATCAGAGAAAATATGTTGAGACGATATTGCAGAGGTTTAATATGCATGGAAGTAAATTGGTCAAGGTTCCTATTCCTATAGGTGTAAAGTTATCTGCAGATCAGTGTCCCGAGACACAGGAAGAAGAAGAGGACATATCCCATGTTCCATATGTCAGTGCAGTTGGTAGTTTGATGTATGAAATGGTCTGTACTAGACCATACATTGCACATGCAGTGGGAGTTTTGAGCAGGTATATGTCAAAACTGGGGAAGGAGCATTGGACAACAGTAAAGAGGGTCTTCAGGTATCTTCATGGCACTACCAGTTATGGATTGTGCTACCAAGGAAGACCAGGATTGGACAGAGTGGTGGACATACATGGATTTATTGATGTAGACTAGGTTGGAGATCTAGATCACAGAATATCTACAAGTGGGTATGTGTTTAACCTATTTGGAGGAGCAATCAGTTGGATGAGTAAAAGACAGGTTGTAGTGGCACTCTCAACTACAGAAGCTGAATACATGGCATCCACTCTTGCTACAATGTTGTTTGTAAAGTCATATGCAAATTTCATTTTGAGGACGTTAAGAATTCTTAGTACCAAAGTGAACGCCTTTTGAGGACGATGGAGTTACCAAGTATCTTATGGTTCCGTTGGATAAACTGTCCATACTCTTCCTTGCCTTCTTGGATTTCAATGAGAAATTTAATATGTTTAACAGTGTCCGAGAGTGTATTAAACACATTGTGGCGCACGGAAATTGAATCACAGGTAAATATAAATTTGTTGGATTAACGTTTGTATGTTTAATGGCTATTGTTACCTCACCACAATGTCTCTAAAGAATTCTGAAGGTTATGTATGTTTAGTAGCTATTACTATCTCACAACGTATAAATATCTTTCTTATGGATGAAACGCGTGAATTGCTTTTGCAGGGACCTTTGCAGTTGCCGGCATGTTTGGAGGAGTTGTGGGCAGGCGGATGTGTGAAGCTGAAGAGTATAGAGGGGTTGGCGTAGCTGAAAAAGCTTCGACTCCTAAGTATTTCTTGGTGCTGCAAGTTAGAGGAGCTACCAAACATGGAAGCATTGGTATGTCTGGAAGAGCTATGGGCAAAGGATTGTGTGATGTTGAAGAGAATCAGGGGGCTGGAGCAGGCGACAAAGCTTCAAAAGCTAAGTGTCGCACGGTGCTCAGAGCTAGAGGAGCTACCAAGTATGGAAGCATTGGTATGTCTAGAAGAGCTATGGAAATCCAATTGTGTGAAGCTAAAGAGAATCAGGAGGCTGGAGAAAGCTTCAAAAGCTTTTTTTTTTTTCTTTTCATGAAATAAAATTTTCAAAGGAAAAAATTAAATATTTTAATTATTATTTTAATTTAATATAATCTCCTTACAAATTTTGTCATAGTTCATGTGTTGTGTTCATATCTGTTGTGTTGTGTTCATATCTGTTACAAGTGTAATATTTTAATTTAATATATCCTTACCAAAGCTAAATTAGTTGGAGCTTGGGCAACTTTCATAATGGTAAAAGTCTTACATTTTCATCATCCTCACATTTTGGGGGATTGCATATTTATAAGGAAACAAAGGAAGAAGCTGATAGTCTCTCCAAAAGAGCCCTCAAAGTTCCTAAGGGTATTTTTTACTTTTTCATATGGATCAATGGAATCTAAGGACCCCAACAAATCATTAATTTCTTTTAAAAAAGAAAAAAGAAAAAAGAAAAAAAGATTTCATTGCTGGAATAGTGTTTTCCTCATTTCTTCTTCTGTCTAGATTTCTCCTTAGTTTCTTGAAGTCATTTTCTGGTCTGCGACTCGGTGGTCTACTTTTGTTTCAATAGCACTCTGTGCTTCACCAGTTTGAGACCTCTCCTTTGTCAATGTAAAAAAGTTTATATTTCAATATAAGCTTGAGCCAATTTTCTTTTGAAAAAAGTGTAATATCTATAGTTCTTGTACAAATTTTGACTTTCAAAATTAATGTGTTTTGCTTTGTCTTTTAGTTAATTTACATATAGTTAAAAAAAAAAATCATAATTTACAACTGCAAAATCAATATAAATTGCCAAAATCACGAAAATGGTAATGGACAAAATTAAAAACTTATAAATTGCCAAAATAACGAAAATGGTTATGGACAAAATTAAAAACTTTTAAATTATAATAGTAACAAATTAAAATAAATATAAATTTTCAAAATGATGAAAATATAAAAAAAAATCATAATTTGAAGTACACTATGAGATATCCAAGTATATTGTAAAGAAATGGGAGAGTAGGCATTATTTCTACAAACCAAAATTTATACATCATTCAACAAATATTTGTACACTTATAAATACATCAAACTTTGTCTCAAGATGGAAACACTATCTTAACAAATTGTTGATAGAATATCTCAACCACACACCAAAATAGGGACCAACTAATTGGAGAGAATCTCTCATATCCAACAACTTCCTCAAACATAGAAACATACTCATTAAGTAGAGACAAACTCTACCTCACAATGACCAATAATAACAATCACAACTATGATCTCACATAAGATAGGTAGGATTTAATAATTCCAACATATAAAAATTCATGAATCATAACTACAAAATTAATGAGATGACATTTGTTGGATCATGTTGTCATTGATGCCAATGGTTTGATTACTTGAGAGATTGTTGGATCATATGTCATTGATGTAAATGGTTTGGTTTGATTGATGTCATTAATTGATGTCAAGTAGTTGATTGATATGATGCCCTTGATGAGAATGTTATATGTCCAAGTGGAAACCAATCGATGCAAAGATAAATCATTACTGTCTTATCATGGTTGATAAGGTGCACAAATGGATGAACTCCAAAGTTGTCCCCTTATGGTGAAATCCCTCATGGTTAGAGAGTTATGGCCATGAGAAGTTGGAGACCCCAGGTTTGGGTAATGGACCCAAGGTTTTTTTATGGGTAATGGTATGAGTTATGATATATTTTCAGATAATACTATTCTAAATGGATAGTATATGTCATGCCATTTTTAGTGGTATGTAGAACGTCACATAACTCCTCATGGTTTGAGAGTTATGTCCTTACGAAGTTGGAGGACCCTCATATGTCATCTAGAAGCCCCAAAAGGTCAAAGTAATCAAAGTGGTTTAAGAGATTTTA
>ML794716.1:38581-62449 GCA_009831015.1 Picea engelmannii
TGCCTTGTCTACATGTTGACATCAATAATTGGTAATTGGAGTTGACATCAATGTTGGTATTACCATCAATGCCAAAGGGGGAGATTGTTGGATCATGTTGTCATTGATGCCAATGGTTTGATTACTTGGGAGATTGTTGGATCGTATGTCATTGATGTAAATGGTTTGGTTTGATTGATGTCATTAATTGATGTCAAGTAGTTGATTGATATGATTCCCTTGATGAGAATGTTATATGTCTAAGTGGAAACCAATCGATGCAAAGATGAATCATTATTTTCTTATCATGGTTGATAAGGTGCACAAATGGATGAACTCCAGAGTGGTCCCCTTATGGTGAAATCCCTCACGGGAAGATGCTTTATGGAATGAGTTATCCTAAAAGAACGGTTGGAGGACCCATGCTTATATGTGGAATAATGAGATGAAGATCAATGAAGTTGTTGGTGAAACTATCCTAGATGGATAGTGCTTGTCATGCCATTTCCGGTGGTATGTGGAATGTCACATAACTCCTCATGGTTTGAGAGTTATGGCCTTATGAAGTTGGAGGACCCCCATATGAAGGCTTGAAGCCCCAAAAGGTCAAAGAAGTAAAAGTTCTTGAAAAGAAGAAATCATTATTTAAATGATAAAGTAAAGTGACAAAATCAAGATGGATTATTTAAATGATAAAGAAAAGTGACAAAATCAAGAAGGAACATTTAAATGATAAAGTATTGGAGAACTTTCTATTCATGGAAAGTGGGTAACCCTAAAATAAGGAAAATAGGTTAAGTGACCTAGAAATGGGTTAAGTAACCTAAAAATGGGTTAAGTGACCTAGAATATGAAAGTATAAATAAGAAGCTAGGATCTCTTGTAAAATGAACATTTGAGTGAGAATCCTTTGTGGATCAATGGAGAGCTTCTTGGTAATATCTTTTGGAGTATTGATGGAGATATTCTTGTGAGAGAATCTTATTGGTGTGGAACTCTTGAGCATGATTGAAGATCTGTTCTGAGGAAGAGAGCGATAGGAGGATATCATAGATGCATCAAAGTTTCGGCAATGTCGGAGATCTTGACGGCAAAAGTCTCAGAGTCATAGAAAACCCTATTTTCTAATGTACACGCGGGTTGTCTGTGTATAGGGTGCGTGTACACGCGGGCTGGCTATGTATAGGGTGAGTGTACACGCGGGTTGACTGTGTATAGGGAGCATGGACTCAATAAAACCATGGAGATTTGTGTTTGAGCTGGTTCCAAGCTCTTGGATGATGAAGCATGTTCCAATCTGCATTCTATGGCCTTAGATCTATCACTCAGACACTAGTATGGTTACATTATTGTCTTGATAGATATTATTGCTTGATATGTTGTGAATGCTTAGGGAATTCTTGGTATGGATTCTATGATGTGGTTCAGTTTGGTTGATTTGGTTGATGGAGTGAGCAGCACTCTTGTGATTCAGTAGTGACATGATTGCTATAGTATACTAGTTATTTATACATGATTGAGATAGCATTCATATTGATTTGATGTGGAGCATGAGCAAGCTATTGGAGAGCTTGGATGTGTTGTGACTGGTTGTGGGTCAGTTTGGACAGTTGAAGAAAGAAGAGAAAGTGATTGCAGGTTGCAAAGGATCTGGGCATGTTTCTTAGAAGCATATGTTTGTTGCATTATACATTGGTTGCATTCACACGCGGGTTGTAGTGAGCCAAGGCGCGTGCACACGCGGGCTGCACTACTGACAGGTCGCGTACCTGTTGACAGATTGATATATGTTGAGGATTGTTGCCTCATCTCTGTTGGTGCTAAGGGTGTAAGCTGAGTCTTGCATATAGAGCTGGTGCTCTTGTAGAGTTGTACTCTATTCAGTTGTTGTTGATAAACCCAAGGATTGTAGTCCGTAATAAAAAGAAAATTGTACATACATCTTGTGTTCTTTGTGTCCATTGTGATGATGACTTGTTGATGATATATTGCTGATATATCTTGTTGATATGTGCCTACATCTAACTGGTTATAAATGACAACAATGGGTAATGAATAAATGTTGAATGCTAATTGATGAGTTTTGTGCAAGAGGGAAGTTTTGGGAAAAAGAGCCCCACACTCATTCACCCCCCCACCCCCCACCCCCCCTAAGTGTGGTAGGTGTGTCCAACAACATCAATACTAAGAAATTACATCTTATCATTAAGACCAATGAATTTATAAATGATTAATAAGTTATGTGCAAATGTAGGTAATCAATATGTGGGTTTTCTCAGTTAATAAATTAGTGTAGATTTATCTTAACTTATATCTTAATAAGTATCAAAAGGGATTGAAAAGAAATTGAGATGCAAATCTTACCACCAACCATGATGTCTCTATTCATACCACCATAACAATTAATACTAAAATAATTACATCTTATAGCACATGGGAGCTTATAGTCACTTTCTCGAGTACAAGTACAAGACAATCAACATGAAAGGCAAGAGGTTGTAGATTTTAAACTAGTACAATATTTTACTACAAACATTTAGAATTTTGAACTTTTGTTCTTTGTTTTTACCTCTTAGAAATAAAATTTCACCAAAAAAACTTAGCAAATTTCATTTTAATTAAATAAATTATCGGTCATTATATATCAATAAGGTGCTTACAATGTCACTCGTCGATGAGTTACACTAAGTTGATTGAATGGTTCTTGTGATCTCCAAAATGTAAAAGCCGTCTGGATTTTAAAAGAAAGCCTTTAATGATCACGTCGGAGCTTCGCGCTTCGAGAATTGAAACAAATATTGGGTTCACAACTGTTGAAATGTCAAAATGTCGAAGTATTGGATATCACAAAAAAAGTAAAATGTTTCAAAGAGATAATAAAACATTTAATAACTTTAAATTGATTGTGATTAATTATTAATTAATCACTCCACAATTTCGTTCTTCAAGAGATTTCTCTCGTGCTATATCCAAAACTCCTGAATGTTGAACTGTCGAAATACAATCTGCATTTTTAAACAAATGAACTCCCGGAGCTTCGGAGCTCCGGAGTTCTGAAGCCCGAAATATATATGTAACGGTTCGAAACGTTTACTCCAGGAATTCGGCCTTCAGAGGATTTTTATCATCCTTCATCCAAAACCCCTCAATACCAAAATTTCGAAGTATTTAAGGATAATAAAATGTTTAAAACATGATTAATTAAAACATAAAAGTGATTAATTAGAAATTAACTTCTCTGAAAATTCAGCCTTCGGGAATTTTTTTCCTTGTCACATTCAAAACCTTCGAACACCGAACCGCCGAAGTATTAATGACATTTATGATTGGCTAAGGTTAACGATTTTATTAAAGATTGTGAATCGCTAGGTAATAAATTTCATTAAATTTTTAATAATTTCTTTGTCAGTAAATCAACATGAAGATTGATAGACTTTATGAATAAAACATTTCAAATTTCAAGTCATTTTACCATTTGCAATTAGAATTTTTCATGCAGTAAAGAGCTTACAGACTTCTCTTGCTACAGAAAGGATAATTTCATTTCCCTGAGGATTATGGCGCAACACAAAGTTGCGAAGAAGCAAGATGCATCAATTGATGATCCCAATCCAAACATAGATGTTCTATCAGATGCCACTCCGTGAATTACAGATACCATCAAGTCTTGGAAGTAGGTCTACAATATCTTAGAACATGAGATTATTAATTGTCCAGATGATTATGTTGAAGAAGATGACGAGTCCTTCTCATCCAAGCTCATATTGGTAGCTCAATCAGAACTGCACAAGATTGTTGCACGACCTAAGATTTTATCCTATAACGATATGATAAGCTGGGCTCTGGAGCACATCGACATTCAAACCAGAAGCGTTATCAGCCACCAGAATACCTTCGTCGACTCTTTTCGACTGGAGAACCTACAAGTAATGTATAAAATTTCTTCTATACCCCAATATACTTACAATGCAACATTTCTCCTGGATTTTGAGAGAAAAGAATGCACTCAATATGGTAGAAATGGTCATGATATAATCAAGTCCTAGTGGGGACATCTGGACAAATTCAAAACCGACGCTCATGGTATGTATTCCACGACGTCCTTAGATGATCATATCTTATATGTAGCCATGATGCTCCATCATTTATTTGGGAAAAAGAACCCTGCACATTTCTCAGTTGAGTGGGTGGCTATAATGAATGAAGTAGTTGAGGGCTATACTTTCAATTGGGATAAAATGTTGTCTAATAACCTGGCTAAGGAAATTGTTGAGTACCAATCATTGAAATCAAAAGGGAAACCTGCTCCTTTTTACATGTATGCATATATCATGGATGTCATTTGCTTCATGACCCCATTCCCCCTGATGAACTAGAGTTGGACCCCAACTAGTTCTGAGCCTATACATTTCTACAACTCCAAAATATGGGAAGAAAATGCTAAAGATTTGTTTTACGAAATCTGTCACAACGTAGTGGTACCTATTCATATAGCTATCTATGGCCACCCACCGCCCAAGATTTCAGAGAAGATTATGGGAAACTTAGGCACATTTGGCGACTGGTACATTGAGGATAATTTCTCTTACATTAGAGTGTTTGGTTTCTCCGTTCCTCATGCCCTTCCACAATTTTTACTTGACAGGCTGGTGTGCAGAGAAGTGGCATACCAAACAGTAACAGGAGGAATCACCAAAGAATTGAAAGCGGCTCAGAAAAAGGTATGGTTGACGTTTCCCATTCAGGTTGGTATGTTTACATTGTTAGATTTTGGTCATACCAAAGTCTAGGCTACATCCTTGGAAGATTTCAAATTAGTTGAAATTGAATTCAAAAGACATGATCCACATAAGGTGGTAGAGAATCATTTGGCTCAATACAACATGAAAAGATACATCCATGAAGAGTCTCCTTATGATGATATTTTCAGGGGAGATAGATCCTATGAATAAGTTTAAAATAGATTCCAGTCTTTGCCTCCTAACCAACATGTCGGTTTCCTCAACTCCAAAAAGCATAGACGAAACAACTTGCCTAATATCTTACAAGGAGAGTCAAGGCCCATGCCATCTTCACAGGAAGCTAAATCCATAGAATCTCAGCCAAGTTGCTCCACTAAAAACGAAGCTGAAGAAGATTCGAAGAGTTCATAGGGGTTATTTAAAGAGATAAAAACATCACTACTAGGTCTAAATGATCAACAGATATTAGCCTAGTTTGAAGCTTTCATGAATCAGGGACAAGTTTTTCCCCATTCAACAACAATTACTTCTGTTGGCACCCCAAGCACAACATGTCCATAAATATCCACCTTAATTATCTCTCTTATTCCCTCATTAACTCCTTTAGCGACCACTTTTGGAACCCCTAGTTCAGAGGTCATTCACATAGATGAACTTACTCCTATTTTTCCTGAAGAAATGCCTCCCTCAAGTTTCTTTTTCAACAAGAAACATGAATAAATTGTAAAGAAAGAATATCAACAAAAAGATGGAGTAGTTACTAAAAGGCAGGAAATAGTGTATGATGGAAAAGGCCAAGATTATACTGAGTTTTCCAAGGAGGTTGCAGATTCATTAGGGGCTTTTGCTACTACCAACCAATGGTCAGTGGATAATCTGACCAACAACTGCAACAAAAATATCTCTTGGTGGAACAATTGTAGAATGAAATACACAACACAGAACATATTGTTAGGAGAAGAATGAATCAAGACATAGATCAAATCAGGTTAAATTAACAGCAGCAGATGAAGCAGTTACAAGAGAAAATTGAGCTTATTTATTAGAGTTCATAGACCAGCAAATCCATGATTACTTAGCAGGACAATTTGATAGAACAACTATAGGCCAAATTAGTCCTAGTGGAGAATACAACAATAGACATCATTGCTTTCAAAGCACAAGCATCTGAAATCAATGAGAAGATGGAAGTTGTCCAGCAGGATCTATATCAAAAGGTGAATACTATTCAGAAATATTATCAAGCAATAAATAATTCTCTGAAATTTTTTTATGTGAAAGAAAAATATGCATGTGTGGCTAGATCCAAGTTTCAGGAATTTATCATATGGAGGAAGACATCCAATATCCCTGGTCTTGCCCTTTTCTCACAATATGAACAAGTGAAGGGTGAAATGGCCTTGAAAGTTTGGGAGACAAATCTAGAGGAAATAAAGAATCTTTCCAGAGAGGCAAAGGAGGCTTGTATAGAGACATTGTCTTCTGTAGAATCAAATTTGGTTGAATTTGAAGAAAATGATATCTCAGAGGAATTGGGGAAGATTGAAATAGAAATGAATAAGGAAAACTCCAGAAAAAATAAGGAAAATATTCAATAAGGTGAAGCCAATTTTACAGTATCAAATTACAGCCCAAGAAGTAAAGAAGATCTAGGAGAAGATGCCACTAGAACAAAAGAAGATGTTTACCTTTGAATTGAATGAGAACATTGAACCTTCGAGATTTGTGGTAGCCTTGATGGACATGTGTACCCAGTTCAATGAACAGAGGAAGCGAGTGCATCTGGGAGCAAATGAAGGAGCACATGAAGCGCCAACACATCAAACTATAACTCAACAATATCTGCATTATGTTTTTCCATTGGGATTGTATTCTATATTTAGAGCAAATATTGTGGAAATTCCAACTACTTTTAGTTCAGACAATTTTTGTATATATATATATATATATATATATATATATATATATATATATTAGATCTATTCATGGTTGCTTCTAGCCTAATGTAAAAAAGAGAACTTTTTGAATATTAATACAAGTGGAGAAATAGATTCTGAGTTTCGTTCCATTTGAGTTATGTGCTTTCTCTATGTCTCCATATCTTATGAGTTTTGTTATGTAGTTCTTGAAGAGTGAATGATTGCAATTTATTAATACGTCTACTATGATCATATTATATCAGAAGTTCATTCAGTGACATTTTTTCCTCTGTTATTACTGTGAGTAAAAACAAGACCTATGACATGTGTGAATTGTTGCATTCTTAATCTCCTTTCAAGGGTACATCTTCTATTTTTCTTCTACTACAAATAAGCTGATACTTATCTATAATTGATACATTGCTTTGTTTTAACATTTTTGATAATCATTTATACATCATTTGAAATTAAAATTATTACTCGTATAATGAGATACAACCTATGTATTGTCTTATCATAAATTTCACTTAAAGATTATTTCTCAGAAAAAATGAACGTAGAAGAAAGCACTTATAAAAACATTTAGTTTAAAATCTTTGATTCCCGACATTATTCTTTGAGCCTAGAATCAATCTCAGGAACAACATCTTCTTGGCACCGTTGTCGGGGAACGGAGAAATGAAATCATTTTTCCCTGGGAGAACGACAAAGTTAAATTTTGGTCTTTGATGGTGAATAAAGATTGAGTACGTGGATAAGGATCACTTTATATTTCACGTGGCGACTGCGTTGTAGGCAAATCTGGCATTTGGTCGAAAAAAATAGTAGGAAAACCCCAGATGAAAAGAAGACTATGCCAGTTTCAGATCTCGAAAAGTTGTTGAAACCAAAGGGATATCTCAGAAAAAATTCATCATCAACAGGTAAGATCTACCAACCTAGGGTTATGCAAGTTAATGTTAAGATTCCCACTGAAGGACTAAGTCTTAAAGAAAAATATAAACAAGTTCATTATACAGAAGCATCAACAAGTAAATCTGAAGTTAAATTAGAAACTCTAGAAGGAATTATTCTTGTAGTAAAATTTGAGATTATCTAGACCACCCCTATCTCGTTGATAGATACTTTTACCAGCGAAAACAAATAATCCATTTCAATCCCTATTATCATTTATACACAGTCGATTCTTTCTCTTCCTGAAGTAAAAGTTTTTGTTTCCAAAAACCATGAAGATTATTTTTTATGCTCAGATTCATCCCCTGTTGCTATTCCTATTTATACATCTGGTAAATATGAGAGACCGAGTTCAAGTTCTATTTTTCCCCCTCAGTTAGATCTTCCATCACCTTACGATCATCTTTCTGAACTTCGTTCACATCGTCCCGAAGTAGTCAAGAGTTTAGTAGATCAGTCTTTTGAAGTTTTTGATAATCTCATGTTTAGTCCTCGAGTTTCTTGTCCTATACTTTCAATGGATGGTGTTGGAGGTGCCGGTACTGGAGATGTTGGAGGTGCCAATGCTGGAGGTGCCAGAGGTGGATGGGTTGGTGGACAAGCAAATATATCAGTTCAACCTCCAAGTATTTTTGCTGAGGTCACTGCTAGATATGCTCCCTTATCTCTTCCTGCTATCCTACATGATTTACCTGAAAATTACATGAAGAGTCAAACAATATTACGATAAGAATAAATCAAATCATTGAAGAACAACAAAAAAGAATAGAACTGGATGATAATCTCCAAAAATACTAGGATAACATGAAAGCTCTTTTTTATAAGAAAGTTAAAGACATGGAGTTTCTTCCTGGCAATTTAGTTTTAAAATGGGAAGCTAGAAAGGAAGATGCAGGGAAACATGGGAAATTCGATCGTCTTTGGTTCATACCCTTCAAAATTGCAGTTGTTGAGGGAAAAAACTCATTCTCCCTCGAAAATATTAATGGAGAGATTCTTGAGGCCGCTATAAATGGGTGTTATTTAAAAAAATTCATGCAGTAGTTACTTTTTAGATTTTCATTGTATATATCGGATTGGATTAACATTGACAATTTTAATTTTCAATTTTTATTTTCTTTTTGTAAATTATCTTAGTCATTTGATCACTTGTTGTAAATATTTTCAATAAAATTATGATTGCTTGACTTCATTTAAAAAAAAAAAAATAGAAAAAGAAAAATACATTGCACTGTAAAATAAAATTTATCCGGTAGATAATTAGGATAATACTTGAAGTGTCATGCTGATAAATTCTAAAGCCATCTCTCATATAAATAATAATAATAATAAATAAACTCGAAATAAGTTTGAATTTAATACACAAACTTGTGTGGAATTAGGACATTTTTTATTCAGATCCTCTGAATCCTTGATTTGGTTATATTTGCCTCTCTCTAAGTTCTTTCCACTTCATATTTTCTTTCTCCTTTCCCATCCTTTTAGTCTTCATAGAAATAAAGAGACTTACCTTGACTCTAAAAAATCAAAAGCATATTTTCAAAACAAGATTAGGCGAAAATCTTTACATTCCTCCAATTTTAATTGAAAAAGTATGTCTAGGCTAATCCTGATAATTTTATCTTTGATATCAGATTTTAAAACTGGCAAAATCGCTCAAGGTTTATCCATGAAATGATTGAAATTCCCAAAAGAAAATTTTTCTCCTATAGGCGAAGGTGTACTAAAAATTGGAAGAAAGTTAGTTTCAAAGTATTCTTAAAATTGTAGACAGACCTTCTTTTTCATTTTAAAAGATTTTAAACAGATATCATCCCTTATATGTTACATACAAATTGATTACCCCCACTTCAAAATGTTAAAATACAAGACAGATGGTGAAAGGAAATCCATAATTTGATTGCCCCCATCTTGTCTAAAAGAGATGATGAAAGGAAATCCATACATTGATTTCCCTCATCTCAACGAAATGCAAATTCGTTAATTGAAGTGGTGAAAGTAAATTCAATGGGAGAAGTAGATAACTTCGCCAAGGTACTAAACAGGCTCACTGGGAGTGAAGAAATATCTATGATATATGTAAGGCTGTCATACATATCTATATATCATACTCTGCTATCTAGTTCTTTTTCTAATGATATTTGCATCCTGGACCAACTAGGGATTTCCTAAATAAATATGTTACATATGCTTATCCTTGAAGCGAACAAAGTCGGTCTAAGCCTGATATTTTAGTTAAAATTATTTTGATTATCTTAAACAATTCTGAAATCAATTTTAAGAAAGGGACATATTTAGTATCCTAACTTGAGATCAATCATGAAGAGTGTTTTAAATATTTTGGATTTGGATGAGTTCATTTTTTCTATGTATGATTAATTCTTAAATAAAACAAGAAAGTGTTTTTCAAAAAACAAATAAAGCAATAATGACTCCATTTACCCAATAATGGAAATTGGTCTACTGTTCTTTCATGCCTCACAGGGAGCTACAATCCCCAAATGGAGCCTATGTTAGAACACTTAGAATTTTGAACTTTTGTTCTTTTGTTTTTACCTCTTAGAAATAAAATTTCACCAAAAATCCTTAGGAAATTTCCTTTTAATTAAATAAATTATTGGTTGTTATATATCAATCAGGTGCTTACAATGTCACTTGTCGATGAGTTGCACTAAGTTGATCGAACGGTTCTTGTGATCTCTGAAATGTAAAAGCCGCCCAAATTTTAAAATAAATCCTTTAATGATCACCTCGTAGCTTCGCACTTCAGGAATTTAAACAAAGATTGGGTTCACAATCACTGAAATGTCAAAATGTCAAAGTATTGGATATCACAAAAAAAGTAAAGTGTTTCAAAGAGATAATAAAACATTTAATAACTTTAAATTAATTGTGATTAAGTATTAATTAATCACTCCGCAATTTCGGTCTTTGGGAGATTTCTCTCATGCTATATCCAAAACTCTCGAATGTCAATCTGTCAAAATATGATCCACACTTTTAAACAAGTGAACTCCCGAAGCTCCAAACTCCATAGTTCTGAATCTTGAAATATATATGTAATAGTTCAAAAAATTTACTCTGGGAATTTGGCCTTCGGAGGATTTCTATCATCCTTCATCCAAAACCCCCGAGTATCGAACTTCTGAAGTACTTAAGACTAATAAAATGTTTAAAACATGCTTAATTAAACATAAAAGAGATTAATTAGAGATTAACTTCTCCAGGAATTCGACCTTCGGGAAATTTCTACCTATCACATTCAAAATCTCTGAACGTCGAACCGTTGAAGTATTAATGGCATTTATGATTGGCTAAATTTAACGATTTGAATAAAGATTGTGAATCGTCAGGTAATAAATTCCATTAAATTTTTAATAATTTCTTTGTTAGTAAATCAACACAAAGATTGATAGACTTTATGAATAAAACATTTCGAATTTCAATTCATTTTACCATTTTCAATTAGAAGTTATCATTCAGTAAAGAACTTATAGACTTCTCTTGTTATAGGAAGGATAATTTCATTTCCATGAGGGTTATGGTGCCACGCAAAGATGTGAAGAAGAAATATGCAACAACTGATGATGCCAATCCAAACACAGACGTTCTATCAGACACCACTCCATGAATTACGGATACCATCAAGTCTTGGAATCAGGTTTACGATATCTTAGAACATGAGATTATTAATTTTTTCGACGATTCTGCTGAGGAAGAGTACAATTCCTTCTCATCCAAGCTCAGATTGGTAGCTCAGTTAGAACTGCACAAGATTTTTGCACTACCTGAGATTTTACCCTATAATGATATTATAAGCTAGGCTCTGGAGCACATTGACACTCAAACCAGATGCGTTATCAACCACTAGAAGACCTCCATCGACTCTTTTTTACCAGAGAACCTAAAACTAATGTATAAAATTTCTTCTACACCCAAATATACTTATAATGCATCATTTCTCCTGGAATTGGAGAGAAAAGAATGCACTCAATACGTTAGAAATGGTCATGATATAATCAAGTCTTGGTGGGGACATCCAAACAAATTCAAAACCAACTCTCATGGTATGTAATCCACGACATCCTTATATGCTCATATCTTATATGTAGCCATGATGCTCTATCATTTATTTGGGAAAAAGAACCCTGCACATTTCGTAGTTGAGTGGGTGGCTATAATGAATGAAGTAGCTGAGGGCTATACTTTCAATTGGGATAAAATGTTGTCTGATAACCTGGATAAGGAAATTGTTGAGTACCAATCATTGAAATCAAAAGGGAAACATGCTAATTTTTACATGTCTGCATATCTCATGGATGTCATTTGCTTCATGACCCCATTCCCCCTGATGAACTGGAGTTGAACCCCGACTAGTTTTGAGCGTATACATTTTTACAAATCCAAACTATGGGAAGAAAATGATAAAGATTTCTTTTACAAAATATGTCATGGTGTAGTGGTACCTATTCATATATCTATCTATGGCCACCCGCCGCCCAGGATTTCAGAGAATATGGGAAACTTAGGCACATTTGTAGACTGATACATTGAGGAGAATTTCTCTTAGATTAGCATGTTCATTTTCTCCGTTCCTCCTCATGCCCTTCCACAAGTTTCAAGAATTTATCATATGGAGGGAGAAACCCAATATTCCTGGTCTCGCCCCTTTCTCACAATATGAACAAGTGAAGGGTGAAATGGCCTTGAAAGTTTGGGAGACAAATCTAGAGGAAAGAAAGAAACTTGCCAGAGAGGAAAAGGAGGATTTTCTGGAGACACTATCTTTTGTAGAATCAAATTTGATTGAATTTGAAGAAAATCATATCTCAGAGGCACTGGGGCAGATTGAAATAGAAACGAATAAGGAAAACTCCAGAAAAAATAAGGAAAATATTCAATCTGTCATACAATAGATGAATCAGATTGATTTTCTTAAGATTAATGAGTTGTTGGTGAATCCAAATTTACAGTATCAAATTACAACCCAGGAAGTAAAGAAGAGCCAGGAGAAGCTTCCACTAGTACAAAAGAAAAAAAATTCCTTTGAATTGAACGAGAAAACTGAATCTTCAAGATTTGTGGTAGCCTCGATGGACATGTGTACCCGATTCAATGAATAGAGGAAAGTGAGTGCATATGGGAGAAAATGAAGGAACACATGAAGCACCAACACATCAAAATATAACTCAACAATATATGTTTTATGTTATTCCATTGGGATTGTATTCTATATTTAGAGAAGATATTGTGGAAAGTCCAACTACTTTTAGTTGAGACAATTTTTGTATAAATATATAGATTTTAGATGTATTCATGGTTGCTTCTAGCCTAATGTAAAAGAGAGAACTTTTTGAATATTAATACAAGTGAAGACAAATATTCTAAGTTCTGTTCCATTTGAGTTATGTGATTTCTATGTGTCTCCATATCCAATGAGTTTCGTTATGTAGTTCTTGAAGAGTGAATGATTACAATTTAGTAATACGTCTACTCTGATCATAATATATCAGAAGTTCATTCAGTTACAGTTTTTCCTCTGTTATTACTGTGAGTAAAAACAAGACTTGTGACCTATGTGAATTGTTGCATTCTTAATCTCCTTTCAAGGTTACATATTCTATTTTTCTTCTACTACCAATAAGGTGAGACTTATTTGTAATTTATACCTTTCTTTGTTTTAACATTTTTGTCAATCATTTCTACATCATTTGAAATTAAAATTACGACTCAGATAACGAGATACAACCTCTATATTGTCTTATCATAAATTTCACTTAAATATTATTTCTCAGAAACATTGAAGGTAGACGAAAGCACTTATAAAAACATTTCATTTAAAATCTTTGATGCCTAACATTATTCTTTGAGCCTAGAATCAATCTCAGGAACGACACATATTTTCAATAAAAAAAATAGAAAAGATACAATGGAAAATAGACACATTACACAAAGATTTTAAATATACAATGAAAAATACAGACATTACATAGAGATTTTTCCCTTGGAAACCCAAACTGGGAAAACCAACATATTCTATATTCATTCACATCATACATTGTTTACAATACAATATATATAAGGAGATAGTTGCACCCAAAAATCTAATCCAATGACCTGGAATAGTCAACAACCATAATTCCTTAACTGAAAATAGAAAACCATCGGCAAAAAAACACCCATAACTGGACACGAAAACCGAAGACAATGGACACTAGTTTTAGTTGTGCAAAGAATATAACACATATCCAACATTCTCCCACTTGTTGATTTCTTTGCATACAGGGGGTTACAGGGTTACATAGTAAAAAATCCAAGGAAACAATGCCCACAGATCTTCTACACCAAGAGAACTTCTCAGTGCTCACTGATTTTTTTAATGAATCTGCACTATTCTTCAAAGTGTTCATCCTCATTAGCAACACCTTATTTTCTTCAACCATGTCTCTCACAAACTGATATTGACCATTAATATGTTTTGTATTTGAATGATAATTTGGGTTCTTTGCCATAAAAATTGCATTGTGTCTGTCACAAACTATCCTTACAACTTGTTGTACCAACCCAATGCCTAAAAACAATATTTGTAACCATACTGCCTCTTTGCTTGCATGAGTGGTTGTTGTGTATTCAACTTTTGTAGTTGAAAGTGCCACTACAAACTGTCTTTTCCTCATCCAACTAATTTCTCCTCCAAACAAGTTAAACACATATCTACTTGTAGATCTCCTACGATCCAGATCTCCAACCCATTATGCATCCACAAATCCATGTATGTCCAACACTCTGTCCAATCCTAGTCATCATTGGTAGCACAATCCATAGCTAAAAGTGCATGCAAATACCTGAAAACCCTCCTTACTCTTGTCCAATGCTCCTTCTCTGGTTTTTCCATATACCTGCTCAAAACTCCCATTTCATGTGTAATGTTTGGTATGGTACAGACCATTTCATACATCAAAATTCCAATAGCACTCGCATATGGAACACAAGACATGTTAGCCTCCTCTTCCCATGTCTCGGGACATTGATCCGTAGATAAATTTACACCCACAGGAATAGGGACCCTGACCAGTTTACATTCCTGCATATTAAACCTCTACAATATTGTCTCCACATATTTTCTCTAATTTAACCAGAGTTTTATGTTTTTCCGATCTCTTTTAATTTTCATTCCCAAAATGAAATTTGCAGGACAAATATCCTTCATGTCAAATTTAAAGGACAACTGTGTTTTCATATCCTGGATAATCTTCTTGTTGTTTCCTATCAACAACATGTCATCAACATACAAGACCAAATAAATCAAATGATCACCAATTAATTTAAAATACACACAATGATCGTATTTTCTTCTTGTGAATCCAAGTCCCAACATATAAGTATCAAATTTGCTATACCACAAGCTTGGTGATTGTTTTAAAACATACAAAGACTTTTTCAACTTGCATACTAGCTCCTTCTTTCCCTTCACAACAAATCCTTCTAGCTGCTTTATATAGATTTCTTCTTCCAGTTCCCCATGTAGGAATGTTGTCTTCACATACATATGTTCTACTTCAAAATCAAATGCAACAACAACAAATAACATAGCTCTAATAGAAGTTAACTTGGGAACAGGAGAAAAAATCTCACCAAAATCAATTCCCTCAACCTAGGAATAACCCTTTGCTACTAATTGAGCTTTGCATTTCTCCACTTTTCCTTCCATATTCAACTTCTTTTTAAATACCCATTTGCTTCCAATGGGATTTATTCCAGTAGACAAATCCACTAGATCCCAAGCCTCATTCTTATCCAAGGCTGCCATTTCTTTAACCATTCCCTTTTTCTAGAGTTTTCCATTCTCTAAATCCATTTCCTCCCTAACAGTTCTAGGATCATCCTCAATAATAGACAAATAAAAATTTGAATGGAAATTAGATGGAGTATACCTTTCTAGTAGCCTTTTTTCTCTCACCGATATCCTCAATACTAGAGTATGGGGATCTTCTTCTTATGATTCTTGTTTTTATGTAGAGTTTGATTCATCATCCTTTGGCTCAAACTCTTTTTTCTCTGGTTCTTACTTACTTGGTAGAACTTCATGTTTGAAAACATCCTTCATTTCTCTAAATACCACATCTCAACTATACACAACCTTCTTAATTTATGGGTTCAAAGCTTATAACCTTTAAGACCATCTTTATACCCAATAAAGATACACTTTTTATCCTTCTTATCTAGCTTACTCATGTTTTCCTTTAGAACATGAACATAGGCCTCACAGCCAAATACCTTGAGATGTGTGAGAGAAGGTTTCTTACTAGTCCATACCTCATGTGGAGTCTTGTCATCTAGTGTTGACGAGGGTGATCTGTTGACCAAGTAACATGCAATACCCATTGCCTCTACCCAAAATTATTTCCCTAACCTGGCACCACTAAGTATGCACCTTGCTTTTTCCATTAGCGTCATGTTCAGTATTTCTACAACTCCATTTTGTTGAGGTGTATATGGAGTATTATTCTACCTTGCCATTCCACACTTCTTACAAAATTATTCAAATTCATTTCCACAGAACTCTCCACCATTATCTGTTCTTGACACCTTAATTATTTTATCTATTTGATTCTCAACAAGAGACTTAAACTCTTTAAACCTATCAAAGACTTCATATTTATTCCTTAGAAAATATATCAATTAGTCCTCGAGAAGTCATCTATAAATGAGACATAGTACACAGATTTTCCCAATGATGGAACCGACAGAAGTCCAAACACATCATTGTGAATTAGCTATAAAATTCCTTCTTCCATCTTTGCACCAGAGGAGAATCTTACCCAATTCTGCTTCCCATATACAAAATGTTCACAAAAATCAAAATCCAGAGAGAAGTTAGACATACCTTCAAACATATCTTTACCATGTAGTAGTCGAAGACCCTTCTCTCTGATATGCCCCAGTATTTGATGTCATGGCATAACCTTTTCTCTAGAGACTGTGGAGATTTTTCTTCTTCTTCTCCAATATCAGAAACAATGGAACTATCACACCCATCACTAATAGTGCTTCCTTGTCATGTCCCCATTTTTTTATTCCCTTATTATGTAGTTAGAGTAGGCTTGAAATGGTCAAGTCGGAGGGGTGAGACTATGTCATCAGTGAACTCAGAGGGTTTGGATGAGTTTTATGGGGCCCAACTTAGTTTATTTACCATTATTCATCATCAGTATCATTTCCGCACAACTTGTTCTTGGTTCCGTTTCATTTCGATGATTTTCATAAAAAAAGGGTTATTAATGGGCATATTTTAATTAATTACACTAAAGGTATTATTTGGAGCTTTTTTCTTGGAGAAATACCTTAGTGTAATAGCTCGTTGGAACCGAGGAGAAAATATCTACAATATGAGGTGATGAAAAGTGACTTTCATTCCCTAGAGAAATCATAAAGGTGAATTAATCACTTTTTGGAGTAAAAAGGTTCATTAAATTAATAAAGTAATTTTATGAGAAAATATTAAAGATGAATTAAAAGTCACTTTAAGGGAAAAGGTGAAAAGGGGTATAAAAAGATATAGGGGCTCATATTCTCTCATTATGCATATTATTATTTGACACCTGAGCTATGAGGAGGTTATACAGGTTCAGGTGAATCAATGGAGATTGTGGATTCCAGGAGGAAGACACTAGTGGGTTGATTTCAGTGTTGAGAGACACACCCTAGTCACTAGGAAGATCACCCAGATATTTCATTGTTTTGCAGTAGAAGTTTATAGCTTCATACAACTGGTATTCACTTCATCAGGAGAAGGGCGCAAGTGCTAGGAGAATATGAGGGTTAGCTCGTCCCACCCAGAGAGAATTCATAGATTTCCTTCTGACCCAGTTGAGAGGAAGTTAGGGTGCATATTTTGAGATATTACTTGTCAGATTCTGACAAAGGTTCCTCTTGGGCATATCAGTGATCCAGTGAGGGCCCAACAGTTGGGGAGGATACATTTAGGGTTCCCAAGAGATCACCATATCAGATCTAGGAAAACCCTTCCGACCCCTTACAGAGGATACCAGGATGCTCATTTTGAGACATATACAACCAAATTCTGATAGTGGAATCACTAGGGCGTAACAGTTGACAACACTAGGGGTGTAACCCCCTGGGGGATCCCATCTGATGTCAATCCAGATCAACAGAGGATAGATCTTTAGTATAACCGACACTAGGAATCTATAGGAGGTCAGGGAACACTATTTGAGATAGATTATAGGAAGATATGAGGATTTTAGCCACCAGGGCAAACTTTCCTGGTTTGCAACAGTTTTCGTGTGAGTTGTCGTAGCATGCAACAATTCTTATCACTCATCCATTGATCCAACATCATTCTTATGGTTCTAGTTATTATTGTTTTAGTTTCTTTATTGTATTCTAGTTGAGATCCATCTATCTCTGATCTAGCCGAGAGATTTATTTTATTTCACCGCATGCGGCATTGTATTTCGTCTTATTTAATAATACATAGATCATGGTTTTTTTGTGTTCTTTATCTATTGTGTGCTTGATTATATATTGTTAAACAATTGTTCCACATGAAAAATCACCATGCATGTTAAAACCGAATTACTAAAAGCGTCCAGAAACCCAAAGTGTATCCGTTATGGAAGTAAATACTAGGTAGTTGAGGCACATATTCTGATCTGCGGAATTAGGGATATTACATTGGTATCAGAGTTGGTTTTACTGCCAGCCTAAGGGTATTCAGTGAGAAGAAATTTCAGATGGAAAATTAGTGGGATCAAGATTTGGAAAATCAATGGGCACATGATGAGGAGTTTACAAATTGTTTGAGGGATTATATGATGCTTGGTGAGGCATTTTACACAACCATGGCATTCAAATCATTTTGCACCATCAAACATCTTGAGTGGTATGATCCCCAATTAGTAGAGGATGAGGATTCCTTTAAAAGAACAAGGCAGGAATTGAAGGATCATGAAGGAAAAATTGAAATTTTTTTATGAGCATCCACCTATTTATGATATGGATGTGTGCAATGAGGATGATAAGGAAACAATTGTTTATACACCATTAGAGTTGGCCTATGGGTAATGAAATTAGGATATGTGATGGTTAGGATAATATCCCATGTAATATAGTTTCTCGATCAACATCAACATCAACATCTTATCATTGTTATGATGCTTATGACTATTTAGGTGTGAGTACACCTAAGTATGATGAGGATGTGTGTGAGGAGGAGTTGGTAGTGGATGAGATACCTTATGAGGTTGACCTCATTTATCAGGAGATATTTTTGAGTGATGTTGGGAAGAGTGGTACAACAGATGTTGGGGTGTACTCTAATGAGGATTCCATAGTTGACCTTGGTAGCAGGAGTCACGAGGTAACACTTCAACATGATGTGGATGTTTGTTCGTGTGAGTCACGCCATTTGACAGAGCCACTGAAGGTTTGTGTGGACATGATTGTGGTATCCACGAGACACCTCGATGACACACATACATTGGTGGATGATTTTTTTTGGAGGGCCACTATGGCACATGACAACTTGGGAGGAGATATTTACCTTGTGGATTTCAATTGACTCAAGGAGGCCATGGTAGTGACTAGATATAACTACCGACACCTTATCATATATAGGGATTATCTTCTCATAGTGGGTGGCATGTACTAGGGTGTATTGGAAGGGAAATAGCATGAGGTCGATAGACTTACCCGTGAGTTGGTGAATAGACAAGACTCCTTGGAGAACACATAGATGGTCCTTCAAAAATCTAAGTTATAGGTAGAGAAACTTCGGGAGGAGTTGAGTCAAGCATATATTTCATCCATTTCAGTAGACATTCATTCATATACATCATATTTTTCTCAGGAGGTTGTCAATGACATTGTCTAGTTGATGGAGGAGCCTCATGTGATGGGTGAGCATGAGGGGCATTTAGACTTACAAGTGATTGTAAGGAGATATGACACAAAGATTTTAGAATGCACATGTGTTGTGGGAGCCACCACCTTTGGTGAGCTCCTTGATTTCTCACGATGAGACGGTCGAGCATACACTCATGGATTGTGGAGACAAGTATATTTTGGGTTAGGACACATCCATTTGGGATCCAGGGTTAGTTGAAATCCATGATGAGGACATGTCTATACAAGATCCAGGGTGAGTTGATATTCATGGATTGATTGACACAATGGTATAGACATGATACAGGATGGTACTGAAGGACATAGTATTATGTAGTGGTATACATGGGCATACAATGATGAGTAGTAGTCTGCAGTGTCATGTAGAGGTGTACATTGGCTCACATGGGGATTCATTAAGTGTAGGGCAGAGGCATACTTGATGGAGGATGGAATTTTTAGTGGAGAGCGTTCTGCTCCGTTGTCATAGTGCATGTATTTTGGATATCATATCATCAGTAGACGTAGTACCTGTGATGATGGAGAGAGTAGGATTGACCATTAGTGTGAGGAGACACCTTTGGTTGTGTATGATGGCATGGGAGTAGTGTGGAGTCCGATTGACTGTTGAGATAGTCCATCGGAGTGCATGGATGAGATATTGGTCATACCCATGGGATTGACCAATGTATGTGACACTTTCCAATTAGGAATACAGTCATGGAAGTTTCTGTTACCGTTCCTTGATGCTCTCATTAGGCACAAAAAGACATGGGAGGATTATGTGATGCATTTGGATGAGCCCTGAGCCATTATAGATATGAAAAATATTCTCCATTTGGGGAATGTGGACAATGCACAAGTTGACAGAGGAAGATTGAGGGACGGCATGATCTACTATAGAGATGGGCCATATTTAGTCTCTGAGTCCACATTTAGGGATATGGTCATGACGGTGACGTATGATACATCTTAGGCAAGAAATTCCTAGAAATTGTATGAGTTTGAGGCACCACAGGAGACGGGATTATTTTTTAGTGGGGTGTCTAAACTCCAGGATTTTCCTACATACATTGTTAGGAGTGAGGATGGTATATTTCTTTGTGCGGGTTGGAAGCATCAAGACAAATTAGTAGGCACAGGTTTGATTCCTAGTATATGGTTTTCATTAGTTGGTGGCATACAAGGTTTGTATATTGGCTCAACTGGATTTCAACAGTTATCAATATGGCACAACAACATTCAGTGGGAATTGGAAGTGGTGAACTTCCAAATTGGCTATGGGATCTGGGGATTCATTTGGTTAGTAATTTGCTTCACTTCTTGATGGACCAGGTTGCACCAACGAGAGGTATACTTCATTCTTGTATTTTCATGAGAGGGCTTGCTCGGATTCATTCTATATGGCGAGATAGGTTCTCTCTTTTGGTACCCAATATTGAGTATGGTGGTGAATTTGTAGACTTTGGTTCCACATGGACACCTTTACAGATTATGCTTCTTGATAGAAGGCCCAGTCTTTACAGGTATTTTAGCATGGGGTTGCAGGAGTGGGGAATCCAGTGTGTACACATTGGGCATACAGTCATGGCCAGAGTGGTGCAATGTCAGCATGATGATCCCTTTCGAACATTAGCATGGGACCCAGGGATTACAGGGTTGGGAATTTCATTGACTAACAGAGGTGAGTGGATCCTTGCAGGGGGAAATCCTTCAGATTTTCCATTGAGATTTAATTTTTAGGATAGTGTTTCACTTTTTAGTGATTCATCAAGGTCTTGTAGTTCCTCACTTTGGCGGCAGAATGTTCAGCCATAGGAGGCCATGCTTGTCTTGGAGTGGTCATGGAGGCCAGGATCATTTTCTATGGAGGTCGAGTGTTACTTTCAGGATTTCTCTCATGAGATGTGTGATAGTGGCTCCCTGGTAGAGTGACTCGTTGAAGGCTTGATCGAGTTATTGTAGTATCATGTTGGCCTACCCATCAGTAGCATTCAAGAGGAGACTTTTTATGTCAGTACCTCATCGAATAGTGAGTTGAGAGGTGGATGCTTCACATTTTACACTTTAGTTTGGGACCTACGTATCATGTTCATTTTCAGTTGGGTTTAGTTGGCAGAGTGTCAAGGTTTGATAGGATTGCTTGAGTACAAGCAATATTTGGGAAGGGAGGACTGTCATGTCCCCATTTTTGGACTCCCTTATTATGCGGTTAGAGTCACTTCAGGAGGCTTGAGTCAGCCAAGTCAGAGGCATGAGACTAAGTCATTAGTGAGCTCAGAGGGTTTGGATGAGTTTTATGGGGCCCAACAAAGTTTATTTACCATTATTCATCACCAGGATCATTTCCGCGCAACTTTTTCTTGGTTCTGTTATATTCTAATGATTTTCATAAAACATGGTTATTAATGGACATATTTTAATTAATTACACTAAAGGTACTATTTGGATCTTGTTTCTTGAAGAAATACCTTAGTGTAATATCTCGTTGGAACCAGGGAGAAAATATCTACAAGATGGGGGGATGAAAAGTGAATTTCAGTGGCCTGAGAAATCATAAAGGTGAATTAACCACTTTTTGGAGTAAAAAGGTTCATTAAATTAATAAAGTGATTTTATGAGAAAATATTAAAGATGAATTAAAAGTCACTTGAAAGGAAAAAGGTGAAAAATGGTATAAAAGAGAGATAGGGGTTCATATTCTCTCATTATGCATATTATGATTTGATAGTTGAGCTCTGAGGAGATTACACATGTTTAGGTGAATCAATGGAGATTATGGATTCTAGGAGGAAGACAACACTGGGTTGATTTTGGTGTTGAGAGAAACACCCTAGTCACTGGGAATATCACCTAGATATTTCATCATTTTGTAGCAGCAGTTTATAGCTTCATACAGCTAGTGCACACTTCATTAGGAGGAGGGCGCAAGTTCTAGGAGACTCTAAGGGTTAGCTCATGCCGCCTTGAGAGAATTCATAGATTTCCTTCTGACGCAGTTGAGAGGAAGGGTGGGCACATATTTTGAGATATTACTCGTTATATTTTGACGAAGGGTCCTCTTGGGCATATTAGTTAGCCAGTGAGGGCACAACAATTGGGGAGGATACATTTAGGGTTCCCGAGAGATCACCAGATCAGATCCAGGGAAACCCTTTCGACCCATTACAAAGGATATCGGGACGCTCATTTTGAGACATATACAACCTGATTCCGATGGTGCATTAGTTGGTAGAAATAGGATAAAAACCCCCAAGGGATCCCATCCAAGGTCAATCTAGATTAGCAGAGGGATGATCTTCAGTTCGAATGACATTGGGAGTGTGTAGGAGGTCAGGGCGCACTATTTGAGATAGATTCCAGGTAGATATGAGGAGTTCAGCCACCAGGGTAAACTTTCATGTCTTGCAGTAGTTGTCATGTGAGTTGTCGTAGAATGCAACAATTCATATCTCTCATCTATTGATCCAACATCATTTTTCTAGTTCCAGGTATTATTGTTTTAGTTTCATTATTGTATTCTAGCTGAGATCCATCTATCTATGATCTAGTCGAGGGATTCATTTTATTTCACCGCATGTGGCATTGTATTTTTTCTTATTTTATAATATATATATTGCAGTTGTTTTGTGTTCTTTATCTATTGCATGCTTGATTATATATTGTTAAACAACTGTTGCACATGAAAAATCACCATGCATGTTAAAACTAAATTACTAAACACATCCAAAAACCCAAAGTGTATCAAGTGTGGCAGAGAATACTAGGTAGTTGAGTCACATATTTCGATCTGTGGAATTAGGGATATTACATTCCATGCAGCTTATACAGAGTTCCAATCCAAACTCCCTTTAGCAACACCATTGTTCCTCGAACCATCCTGCAATTTTTGTTTTCAAATACCATTTTTACCCTTGCATTGTCAATTTTTCTTACAAAAATCAAATTTCTTGCCAATCCCGGGATGTATAGAACACCAGGAAGTGTTCTAATCCTTCCATCTATGAGCCTCAACTTGAATTTTCCTCGCCCTATGATTCTGGTTGTTGAGTCATCACCTAGGAAAACATTACCTCCATTATATCTTTCATATTCATAGACCCACTCCATGTGGGGAGTCATGTGAAAGGATGCACCCTATTCAACCAAGCATGCCTCATGATATGCATGTGTGATTGAAGAGCTAAGTACGCATCCCCTCCTTCTTCCTTGAAGGTATTTTCTTATGTAGAGGGAGCACATTCAGATCCATTCACTTTCTCAACACTTTTGGATCTACATTTCTTCTTGAAGTCCCTCTGTTTTCCACATCTCTAACATACCTTTACAAACTTTCTGAGAGATTCATATCTACCCTTAGACTTAGA
>ML794716.1:62499-183631 GCA_009831015.1 Picea engelmannii
TTGCAAATAATGCATTTGTGCTTTGTCCTTCCATGTTCTTCTATATCATCTCCTCCAATAACATGGATGAGACCCCATCATTGAAACTCAAGGTAGTTGTATTACTACCTATGGCCACAACCAGACTATCCCACGAGTCTGGTTCATATTCTCTCATTATGCATATTATGATTTGATAGCTGTGCTCTGAGGAGATTACACATGTTTAGGTGAATCAATGGAGATTATGGATTCTAGGAGGAAGACAACACTGGGTTGATTTCGGTGTTGAGAGAAACACCCTAGTCACTGGGAATATCACCTAGATCTTTCATCATTTTGTAGCAGCAGTTTATAGCTTCATATAGTTAGTGCACACTTCATTAGGAGGAGGGCACAAGTTCTAGGAGACTCTAAGGGTTAGCTCATGCCGCCTTGAGAGAATTCATAGATTTCCCTCTGACGCAGTTGAGAGGAAGGGTGGGCACATATTTTGAGATATTACTCGTCATATTTTGACGAAGGGTCCTCTTGGGCATATTAGTTAGCCAGTGAGGGCACAATAATTGGGGAGGATATATTTAGGGTTCCCGAGAGATCACCAGATCAGATCCAGGGAAACCCTTCCGACCCATTACAAAGGATACCGGGACGCTCATTTTGAGACATATACAACCTGATTCTGATGGTGCATTAGTTGGTAGAAATAGGATAAAAACCCCCAAGGGATCCCATCCAAGGTCAATCTAGATTAGCAGAGGGATGATCTTCAATTCGAATGACATTGGGAGTGTGTAGGAGGTCAAGGCGCACTATTTGAGATAGATTCCAGGTAGATATGAGGAGTTCAACCACCAGGGTAAACTTTCATGTCTTGCAGTAGTTGTCATGTGAGTTGTCGTAGAATGAAGCAGTTCATATCTCTCATCTATTGATCCAACATCATTTTTCTAGTTCCAGGTATTATTGTTTTAGTTTCATTATTGTATTCTAGCTGAGATCCATCTATCTATGATCTAGTTGAGGAATTCATTTTATTTCACCGCATGTGGCATTGTATTTTGTCTTATTTTATAATATATATTGCAGTTGTTTTTTGTTCTTTATCTATTGCATGCTTGATTATATATTGTTAAACAACTGTTGCACATGAAAAATCACCATGCATGTTAAAACTAAATTACTAAACACATCCAAAAACCCAAAGTGTATCAAGTGTGGTAGAGAATACTAGGTAGTTGAGTCACATATTTCGATCTGTGGAATTAGGGATATTACATTCCATGCAGCTTATACAGAGTTCCAATCCAAACTCCCTTTAGCAACACCATTGTTCCTCGAACCATCCTGTAGTTTTCATTTTCAAATACCATTTTTACCCTTGCATTGTCAATTTTTCTTACAAAAATCAAATTTCTTGCCAATCCCGGGATGTATAGAACACCAGGAAGTGTTCTAATCCTTCCATCTATGAGCCTCAACTTGACTTTTCCTCGCCCTATGATTCTGGTTGTTGAGTCATCACCTAGGAAAACATTACCTCCATTATATCTTTCATATTCATAGACCCACTCCATGTGGGGAGTCATGTGAAAGGATGCACCCTAGTCAACCAAGCATGCCTCATGATATGCATGTGTGCTTGAAGAGCTAAGTACTCATCCCCTCCTTCTTCCTTGGAGGTATTTTCGTATGTAGAGGGAGCACATTCAGATCCATTCACTTTCTCAACACTTTTGGATCTACATTTCTTCTTGAAGTCCCTCTGTTTTCCACATCTCTAACATACCTTTACAAACTTTCTGAGAGATTCATATCTACCCTTAGACTTAGATTTCCCACTTGAGGAGACAGGACTTAGATCTATTTCTATCATGGGAGTGTCATCTTGCAAATAATGCATTTGTGCTTTGTCCTTCCATGTTCTTCTATATCATCTCCTCCAATAACATGGATGAGACCCCATCATTGAAACTCAAGGTAGTTGTATTACTACCTATGGCCACAACCAGACTATCCCACGAGTCTGGTAAACAACACAGTAAACTGATACACTTATCTTCATCTGAAATTTTAATCTCAATAGATAACAATTGACTTACCACAGTGTTGAAGGCATTCACATGCTCTATCACCAAGTATCCATCTATTGTCCTCATATTATACATATTTTTCCATAGGAACAATTCATTTACCAAGGACTTAAACTGATACAAGTTGCCCAATGTATCCCATAACTCCTTGGTTGTATCTTCCCCTGAAACATTCAGTAATATTGAATCTGAGAGACATAATTGGATTGTGCTCTTCACCTTCCAATCCAATTTTTTCTAGTCATCTGTTGACATTCATGTAGGTGTAGTACTTGGATCCACTGTGAGCCACTGATCTCTGTCTTCCAATAGATCTTCCATTTTGAGCTTCCATAGCTCAAAAAATTTCCCATTAAATTTATCAATCTCTATTTTTGAACTGCTCGTCATTTATATTCATCGGAAGAATCAATACTGTAGATCTCCCACTGTATAAAGGCTTATCACAGTCCTGAGCCAAATCCCTAACCACAAAGGCGTCCCCCTGAAGCCAATAATTGCGCTGATACCAAATGTAGATTTTAACCTTCTACAATATTTTATTGCAAACATATTTTCAATAAAAGAACATAAAAGATACAATGGAAACATACACACATTACACAAATATTTTAAAGATACAATGAAAAATACACACATTACATATATATTTTTCACCTAGAAACCCAAACCAGGAAAACCATCATATTCTATATTCATTCACATCATACATTGTTTATGTTGATTTTTCAATAATCTAGGATTAAGAATTAAGTTTATTCCATTTTTATCATTTTACTTAAACCATAAACAATTTGTTGCAGCAACCAAGATCACAAGAAGAAACACCATGTGCAAGTACACAAGAAGTATCCTGTGAAACCCTTCTCAACAAGGGAAGAAAAACCAACCAATCCTTTGCTATATTCTTCAAGAGAAAGAAATCCACCACCATAAAAACCTAGCACACAAAAGGGTTCTCACAAACCCTAGAAGACTAGCACCCAAGAGAGGTGTGCACTTTTCCCAAGAAGTGTATGCTGAAATTTCCAAAATCACACTTGTGATTTGTTTCCTCAATGGGGAATTTACCTTTATTTATATTAGACTAAACCTGTCAACAGTAGTGTCTACTGGCACAACAGAGCCAACTTCAATAACTCATAATATAATTAGTAATTACCATACTAATTATCGTTTACATTAATTATATTTCACTTTATGGTGGGGCCGACCTGTACCCTTTACATCACAGATAGGGTTATAGGTAAGTCTGACTCTTGTACAATATAGCAAGGGATCTCATACACCCACTAGTGCTTAGCCACTAGGGGCACATCCATCCATGCTCAACCACAAGGATGTCCACATCTCTATCTCACTGTGTCTCACAGGACAACCACACTCAATAGTGCTCAGCTACTAGGATCACATTCACATGTGCTCCACCACAGGCACGTCCAACTCAGCAGATCTCTTTCTCACTATGTTACACAGGACAATCATCTGGAGTATCACATCATCTCTACTCTCTACATAGAGGAGGACAATACATCGTTTCATCATCACGTTCACCCATGCTCAGCCACAGGCACTTCCAACTCAAAAAATCTATTTCTCACTGTGTTACACAGGAGAATCATTTGGAGTATCACATCATCTCAAATCTTTGCACAAAGGAGGCCAATACATCATTTCATCATCACATTCACCTGTGCTCAGCCACAGGCACGTCCAACTCATCAAATCTCTTTCTCACTGCATTACACAGGAGAAACATCTGGAGTATCACATCATCTCAACTCTTTGCACAGAGGAGAATAATAAACCCATCACATGGGATCCTTCACCCCTCACAGGGGTACACATCATTTCAGCTCAAATGATAAACCCATCCCATGGGAATATTCCCTTCTCAGGGGCACACAACATTTCATCTTTGTCTCAGAGAGAATGGTATACCCAATTCATGGGCTTCCCCACACAGGGGCACACAACATTCCATCTCTACCTCATAGAGGAACCACACACTCAGCTCATGGGCACACCCAAATCATGGGCTTCCTCACCTCACACAGGGGCAGACAACATTCTTTCTTCGTCTCAGAAAGGAAACATACACCCAACTCATGGGATCTCTCTCAGGCTGACTCACTCAGTCTGTGTCTTGGAGGATGTCTCACACAGTTGTAAGCATCAACACTCCCTCTCAGCTAGGGAGGCATTCTCCACCAGGCCAATTCTGTCACGAAAGTACTCAAAATTTGTCTTAGCTGTAATCCTCAACACTCCCTCTTAGCTAGGGAGGTAATCTTCACTAGGCCAGGTATCTCACAGAAGTACTCAAACTTCATTTTGGCAAGCGGTTTGGTGAAGATATATGCAATTTGCTCATGTGTAGGAAGGTACTGCACGTGTACTACTTTCCTCTGCACCATGTCTCTCATATAATAATATTTCATCTCAACATGTTTTGATCTATCATGAAACACAAGGTTTTTCAAAGAGCTTCACACATCTCTGGTTATAATAATAGAATCCATCTCATGATCAAAATCAATTTGTTGGAGGCTTTTGAATCCACACTGCTTTGCGGACTGCCACACTCAATGCTATATACCCTGCTTCTGTAGTACTCAAGGCCACAAAGATTTGTTTCCTACTGCACCAATAAACCATGCAAACCCCCAAGGAAAAACAACAACCGGATGTGCTCTTCCAGTCCACTGTACTCTCTTTCCAATCTGTATCAGCATATCCATGCAAACTCAAGTCCACACTAGAGGCATATCTAAGGCCATATCCAATTGTGCCTTGTATATATCTCAATACATGTTTTACTACTATCCTTTGAGTCTATCTCGGCTGACTCGTGAATTGACTAAGTACATTCACTGCATGGCATGAATCAGGTCTGGTGTTTACTAGATACATTAGTGATCCAATCAATTGTGGATCAATATTGTATGAATCATCATCATTCATTTTCTTCAAATCCATCATCATCGGCGTAGGCATGGATTTGCATTCTGTCATACTGGACTTATTTAATATCCCCTCTGTATATTTTCCTTGTCTCAGGAAAATATCATCGTTCCTCTATCATACTTCTTTTCCCAAGAAGTAGTGCATCATACCCAGATCCTTCATCTCTAAATTACAAGTCAAAGATTACTTGTATCCAACAACAAGGATTTTTGAATAAGTCACCAAAATCAGGCTCTCGTCACCAACAATGTAATAATATAGGTTTGGATCATATACACTCTTGTTGAAACCCAACTCATCAAGAATCCATCCATCTAATGTGGTTTCCATGATCCAGGTGGATATCGGTGGCCACCCACCTTTTCCAACTCGCTCAAAACATTTTTCTGTCAATTTTGGCAATTTACTATTTTTAGTAGTTTTTAACTTTCGAGGCCATTTTGAGGGCCTAAATGAAGGTTTTTCAGGATATAGATTCTGAATTATAGCCAAAGGCTCTAATTGGGCCCCCAAAATGAATATCCTCGATGTACCTTTCCAACAGGCTATCGTGTGCCTAAAACAGAGATCGCATGCAAAAGTTACGACCCTGAGAAGTTGATGTACTAACTTACCCAAATGGGGCCCACATGACTTTTGGCACTTCATCTCCTAGTGTTAGGTTTTTGGATGTCTAGTGTTTTTGAGATTCCTTTTTATTGTAAAAAGGCCTTCAAATCCTCATTGTAATCATCTTCTTGTGAATGAGCACCACAACCATCACATATATTTTCAGAGATAAGCCCCCACCATTCCAACAAGCTTGTTTTCTGCTGCATCTTACAGTTTCAACTCATTTCCTTATTGAATAGAAAACTAGTTTTACTGTATCTCTATTATTCTGTGTTAAGCATATTTTAATAATCTGTATTCATTTTCGTTATGCTCATAAAATCTAGATCAGTGGTATCAGAGTGGTCTTCTCCTTTTCGTATTAATGCATGTCCCCAATGAGGTCAGGGTACAAATAATTGGGTCTCAAACTTGTTTCTCTTAAGGAAAAAATCTCTTGCATGCCCAAGTGACCTCTCATGGAAGGAGAAAACAAATATGATGGGATAGGAGATACTTTCAAAAATTTTCTTGAGTAATCCCTCACACAACAGAGGAACGAGATTATGGATAATTCCGCGCAAATCCTTCGGTGACTACCAATGAACGATGCATCTTCATCGAGCGGAGGCACCGCCCCCTTCAAGGTATAGATCAACTTCGATATTCCTATATTTGAAGGTGAGATAGACCCAGATGTTGTAGACAAGTGGTTGAATATACTAGAAGGGTATTTTTTTGTCCATAACTTTTTGAATAGATAAAATATCACTTTTTCACTCCTCAAAGTTGTTCCCCATGTCAAAGATTGGTGGGAAACTTTCTATGAGCAGAAGGAAACAGAGGAACCCTCATTAGTTACAGTCACAACCACCTGGGAATCCTTCAAGGATGTTATTAAGGAACAATACTACCCTATCATAAGTTATGACAACTTGTATACCAAATAGACCACACTACGGAAAGAAAGAGACCAAGCAGTGCCAGAGTTCACAAATATCTTCCATACCTTGCACACCAAGATGGGTATCAAAGATTTGGAGTGAAATCTAGTGCTCAAGTATCACAATGCTCTGCATAGATACATCTAGACCAAAATGGAATTTCTGGACATCTCATCCTTGGGCATGGCCTACCGATATGCTGTGAAAATCGAGAAGACGCTCAAACAAAAGACGCGACAATTTGGGCCTAGGAACCCCCCACAGCAAAATCCAGGAAGGGGCAGCCCCAACCCACAGAACAAAGGAAAGAGAAAATGTGGACAGTATTAGGACAACCAGTCCAAGCCACAAGCAAAGAAGAACACTGAAAAGACAAAGAAATATACTGGGAAGTGGTGTGACTTCCATAAGATCCCTTGGCATAACATTGTTGACTTCCGCTCAAAGTAGTCGTTGGTGGGCAAAGTGAAAGCCTCTGAATCATATGCAGGTTTTGACTCTGAGTCAAAACCAAAAAGGGGAAGATAGATGATTGACATGGAACCTAGTGCCACCATTGCTACCACCAAGCTCCAACCTAGTGAATCAGACAAACAAGAAGAAGGCGAGTGCCTCTTCCATTCATAGATGTGGGTAAAAGGCACCCTGCGACACTTCATTGTTGATAGAAGTAGCCAAAAGAACCTCATCTTAATAGAGGTCATCAAGCGACTGGCCCTACCGACAACATTGCACCCACATCCCTATATTATTGGATAGCTCCACCATGGAAGAGAACTATGTGTCAACCAATACTGTCGACTGGCGTACAACATCAAGCTCTTCAAAGACGAGGTACTATGTAATGTTTCTCTTCTCGAAGTTTGTAATGTTGTTTTGGGCCAACCTTATTTATGGAAACGTCATGCTATATATGAGTCTAGGCCTCGCAGTGTTATTATTACTTTGAACATGAAATTCTACAGGATACCCTAGGAAGTCCATCCTAGTGTTATTTTCTTGATCTTTTCCATGCAATGCAGGAAGGTCATCTCTCAGACTGGGAAATTTGTCTTCGTCGTGATTCACTCTCAGAATGAGCAAAATATCGTAGCCAAATCCAGGGCCTGTGCGACTGATCTCTCCACACAACAAAAGAAAGTGGATAAGATCATGGAAGAATACTCAGATATCTTCTCCTCTCCTACCGGAGTACCTCTGCACTTCTAGGTCAAGCATCCCATCGATCTCACCCCAGGCGCACTGCTACCGAATGGTCCAGTCCAACACCACTCTTTGTTAGAAAACAAGTAGATCAAGAGGCAGATCCAAGAACTTCTCCATAAGGGGCACATACGTCCCAGCTCATCGCCTTGTGGGAGCCCAATCATGCTGGTGTAGAAGAAAGACGAGAACTGACGACTCTATATTGATTATCGGGCCCTGAATAAAATCACAGCCTGGAACTGGTACTCGATTCCCTGAATCGATGACCTCCTTAATCAGCTCACGGGGGCCAAATACTTCAATAAGATTGATCTGAAGTTTGGCTACCACTAGGTCCCAATAGAATAGACAGATGTATGGAAGACCACCTTCAAGTCAAAATAAGGTCTTTTTGAATGGTTGGTCATTCCCTTTGGTTTGACAAATGCTCCAGTAATGTTTATGAGGATGATGGACAATATCCTACGATATTTCACCAATACTTTTGTAGTGGTGTATCTGGATGACATCCTCATCGACATCAAGTCTTGAGAGGAACACTTGCATCATATTCAACAGGTTTTGCACACCCTGCGACAGCACAAACTATATGCAAACTTGGAAAAATGCTCCTTTGGCATGGACAAGGTCCATTACTTAGGCTACATCATTGATCGGCATGGTGTGCATGTGGATCCAACCAAGATCCAGGTCATCCATGACTGGCCATCCCTAACCACACTCACTGAACTTTGGATCTTCTTGGGCCTTGCCAACTTCTATTGTAGGTTCGTGTTGGGATTCTCTCATATCGCATGGGCCCTCAACCAAGTAACTAGGGGTGGTAGTAAGGAAACATTTGTGTGGGGATTGTCCCAAAAACAAGCCTTCGATGACTTGAAGGAGAATTTGTGCCCATCGCCATTACTTTCATTACCATACCTGCAACATCCCTTTGAGATCGATACAGATGCTTCAAACTATGTTGTGGGCGTCGTTCTCACTCAACACGGCCACCCCGTGGAATATCATAGTGAGACACTATCAAATGTTGTATGTAAGTACCCTACTTATGACAAATAAATGTACTCCATTGTGAAATCCTACTGCCAGTGGACACATTACATTATTGGGAAGGAGACAGTCATCCACACTGATCACAAGCCACTATATTTCATGCAGACCCAAGGAAAATTGTAGAATGACCGCCATCAGAAGTGGTCCACATACTTACAGCAGTTCCACTTCAACATCAAGTATAAAACAGGAAGTACCAACTGAGTTGTTGATTTCATCATCCGACCTCCAGTCGCAACACTTTCCACGGTGCTAGACTCTTGCAGTCAAGAGACCTTTAGATGGCCTCACCTCTATGAGACAGAACCTGACTTCTCCACCACCTACCAAATGTTGGGCACCAACTCAGTGGTCGCTAATTTCCATCTTCATGATGGGTTGTTGTGATATCTGGGCCATCTCTGCATTCCATCAAGTGAGAATGCAAAGCTGATTTGGGAATCTCACTACAGTTGAGCGAGAGGACACTTTGGCATCAAAAAGACAATGGCAATGCTGCAGAAAAATTTCTACTGGCCGAAACTTCGACAAGATGTCAACAATTATATTAGGTCCTGCGCTGCCTGCGCTATTGTCAAACCAACCACTAAGAAACATGGCATGTACACCCCTCTTCCTACTCCTGACAGGCTATGGGAATCCATCTTAATGGACTACATGTCGGGCCTCCCGTCCACCAAGAGGGGAAATGACTATGTTTTTGTGGTTGTTGATCGCTTTTCCAAGATGGCGATTCTAACCGCCTACAAGAAGAACATCACAACATAAGCCACTTCCAAGCTCTTCTTTGAATGAGTATGGGTACATTTTTGGATCCCAAAAGCCATTATCACAAACCATGATAGTCGGTTCCTCAGCACATTCTGGTCGAGCCTCTGTTCACTATTGGATACCAAGCTCACCAAATCCACTACCTTCCACACCCATACAAATGGCCAAACTAAGTTAGTCAATCGCACGATCATACATATCCTGTGCATGTATAATTCAAAACACCCCCACACATGGAATGAGAGTCTTCCCTATGTCCAACATAGCTACAACTGAGCCTTGCATAGATCAAATGGCCACATCCCCTTTCAAATGGGGTTGGGATTCCAACTATTGGGCCCCATGGATGTTGCACTACCCTTGGTGAACACATCGGTCGACTCATCCCCTGCTCCACCAAAATATGACAAAGCCACCAGGTTCATTGAGTAGATCCAACACATCCACCAACAGGTTCAGGATATTCTATATAAGTCTAATGCCAAGTACAAGCAGTTCCATGATCAACATCGAGTGCCACATAAGTTTTAGGTGGGAGACAAAGTTTGGTTGCACTTGCAGAAAGAACACCTTATAGGGCCCCATAGGAATCTTCACCCACTTCATTATGGGTCGTACACCATCACCAAGGTTTTGGGTGAAAATGCTTTTGAGCTCAACATTCCCCCTTTCCTTGGACTACACCCAGTCTTCAACATTGCTCTCCTTTGGTCATATTTCCCACCATTATTGGACACCTCAGAGATAGCAGAGCATTTGACACCAACATAGATCAAACCTGATTGCGTGCAACAGGAATCCATTGATCATATTGTTTAAACACATATCAAGGGCACTCAACAGCAAAGGATCCAGCTTTATCGAGTCATCAAAGCAGGGCAGCTGCTGCACCAAGGCAAGTGGCTCACCCGGGGCCAAATTCAACAAAAATTTCCTCATCTGATGGGGGGAATCAACACAATGGAGACCATTTATTCATAAGGAGGGAGGATTGATCTAGGTGGATATTGGTGGCCACCCACCTTTCCAACTAGATCAAAATATTTTTCTAGCAATTTTGGCAATTTACTATTTTTATACTATTTTTAGTAGTTTTAACTTCTGAGAACATTTTGAGGGCCTAACTGAAGGTTTTTTGGGATCAAGCTTATCAATTATAACCAAAGTCTCTTATTTATCCCTCAAAATGAATCTCCTCGATGATACCTTTCCAACAGGCTATCGTGTGCCTAAAACAGAGATTGTATGCAAAAGTTACGACCCCGGGAAGTTGATGTACTAACTTACCCAAACAGGGCCCACATGAATTTTGGTGCTTCATCTCCTAGGGTTAGGTTTTTGGATGTCTAGTGTTTTTGACATTCCTGTTTATTGTAAAAATTCCTTCAAAGCCTCATTATAATCATCTTCTTACGAATGAGCGCATCCATCACATCTCTTCTCAGAGATAAGTCACCACCATTCCAACAAGCTTGTTTTCCGTTGCATTTTACAGTTTCATCTTATTTCCTTATTGAATAGAAAACTAGTTTTACTGTATCTTTGTTATTCTGTGTTAAGCATATTTTAATAATCTGTATTCATTTCGTTCTGATCATAAAATCCAGATCATTCCAACTAATGGATGGTAGTATGGATGGAAGTGTATCAGGCTTACTAGATCAAGTGTCTCATCATAGAAAACTCCCTCTGTTTGTGGGAATCCTCTGGCTACAGATCTCGCTTTGTATTTCTCGACACTTCCGTCAACTGCATGCTTGATCTTATAGATCCACTTGGAAGTCACCAAACACTTCCCTTCTGGTCTCTGAACAATATCTCATACATCATTCTTTAAGATATATTGGTATTCTTCTATCATGGTAACTTGCCATACCTGTTCACTTATCACTTCTCCATGTAAAGAAGGCTCAAAATCAATGATGTGGCTCATGGCTGAAGAGTAGCTCAAAAATCTCTTTTCTTTCTTGAGATGTGCCTTGAGGGGCTTGTATGTTCCTCTGCCTCCTGCAAAGTTTGTCGAGTCTAGGCAGACCATTTATGCCCTACTGCAATATCTCTGGGCATATCAACTGGAGAAACTAAATCAACTGGAATAATGTATGTCTCCCTCTGAACTGTTGAAGGGGGAGAAAGTATTGTCTCACTGTCAATATCCATATGATATTCTCTGGATATTTGAAGGGCTATCTCTTCTTCAAAGGAAACATCTTTGCTTGTCTCAATTTGTCTCTAACTAGGGATGTAGATCTGATATGTCTTCAAAGATTCACTGTTATCGCATAAATGAATCCTTTCTCCTTGAAGGGTCTAGCTTGGACCTCTTATCTTTGGGTACATGAAAATACACTGGGCACCCAAATATTCTGAAGTTTTCAATCTCGGTCTTTACTCTGGTGAAGGCTTCTTCGGGAGTTATGTTTCTTCAAAATCTAGTGAAAAAACTTGTTCTGAACATATACTCTGTCATGCATGCTTTTTCCCATAGAATCATAGAAAGATTATGATCATGAATTATTGAATTGGTTTCCTCAATGATGGTTTTGTTCTTCCTCCTCAATTAGTTTTGACTCCCTCTGAATTCTGAAGTATAACCATCTCCCTTTGTTGTTTAACCTGCTTGGAATAAGAAAACAAATGAAAGGAAACAAGACAAAAATATCTCCTAAAGGAGAATAATGAGTACATATCTAAAATCAAAACAACTTAAGGATTGTTTTCACAACTACAACACCTACTTGTAATGTATCAAACTTTAGGAATGTAGGTTAGAGGGATGATAATTAAAACAATCAAACCTGGAGTCTTTAATTCCAGTGTGTTGTTCCTCTAAATGCAGTGAGATCCCTCTAGATTCATGACTTCAACAAAGGTTCCTTCCTCATGCAATTACCCTCATGATAATGATACAAATAATTTATGCAAGTTCTTACCTGAGGGTTTTGATATGTTAATTTATTCATCTCCTTGAAGTCTTGGCATCCAGGAACTAAATTTTCTTGATCCACCAAGCTTGTCTTCTATCATGATTTTGTTCATCATATTTTTAGATTCTTCACAAACCCTTGTCAACTGGGCTAGAAAACCTAACGGCTAGGCTAGGCTAGCACTTTTATGTTTTTTTGGGCTTATGACTGCCAAAAATAATCCTTAATAATGTCACATGAATACTGGTGAGTTGAAAAGGGTCCTTCAATGAGATGCAAAAACCTTAAAGCCGAAATTCTACAGAAAACTGCAAAACCCTAGAAACCCTAGGGCCAAAATTTCAAAATGCTTAGAATTTCACTCTGAGAGTTTCTAGAGGTGTGATGGAGAAGGTCATACTCTACTATGCCAAAATTTGCCTCAACGTCCAAATTTTAGGGGCTGAAACACTCTAGAAAAGGAGGGTCGTATGTAATTGAAATAAACCCTAGAGGTTGTACAAAACTGCAGAATAGAAGGATAGATTAGCATTAAATGCTTGTGCAAGGGTTCTTCAAGACCTATGCTCTGATACCATGTTGATTTTTCAATAATATAGGATTAAGAATGAATTTAATTCCATTTTTAGCATTTTACTTAAACCATAAACAATTTATTGTAGCAACCAAGATCACAAGAAGAAACATTGTGCACAAGTACACAAGAAGTATCCTGGGAAACACTTCTCAGCAACGGAAGAAAAAACAACCAATCCTTTTTTATATTCTTCAAGAGAAATACCTCCACCACCATAAAAAACTAGCACACAAAAGGGTGCTCACAAACCCTAGATACTAGCACCCAACAGAGGTGTGCACTTTTCCCAAGAACAAGTGTATGATGAAATTTCCAAACTCACACTTGCGATTTGTTTCCTCAATGGGGAATTTACCTTTATTTATATACTGAACTTGTCAATATTAGTGTCTATTGGCACAACAATTTCAACCTCAATAACTCATAATATAATTAATAATTACCATATTAATTATCTTTCACTTTATGGTGGGGTCGACCTGTACCCTTTACATCACAAATAGGGTTACAGGTAATTTTGACTCTTATACAATATAGAAAGGGATATCATACACCCACTAGTTCTCAGCCACTAGGGGCACATCCATATGTGCTCAGCCACAGGGATGTCCACATCTCTATCTCACTACGTCTCACAGGAGAACCACACTCACTAGTGCTAAGCCACTAGTATCAAGTTCACCCGTGCTCAGCCACAGGTGCGTCCAACTCAACATATATCTTTCTCACTATGTTACATAGAAGAATCATCTCGAGTATCACATCATCTCAACTCTCTGCAAAGAGGAGGCCAATACATCATTTCATCATCACGTTCACCTGTTCTCAGCCACAGGCACATCCAACTCAACAGATCTCTTTCTCACTACGTTACACGGGAGAATCATCTAGAGTATCACATCATCTCAACTCTCTGCAAAGAGGAGAACAGTAAACCCATCACATGGGATCCTTTACCCCTCATATGGGTACACATCGTTTCATCTCAAACAATACACCCATCCCATGGGAATCTTCCCTTCTCAAGGGCACACATCGTTTCATCTTTGTCTCAGAGAGAACAACACACACAACTCATGGGCTTCCCCACAAAGGGGAACACAACATTCCATCTCCGTATCAGAGAGGAACCACACACTCAGCTCATGGGCACACCCAACTCATGGGATTCCTCACCCCACACAGGGCACACAACATTCCTTCTTCGTCTGAGAGAGGAACCACACACCCAACTCATAGGCTCTCTCTCAAGCCGACTCACTCAGTTTGTGTCCTGGAGGATGTCTCACGCAGGTGTAATCATCAACAGTTTAAAATACAATATACATATAGGATCCAATGGCATCAAAAACCCTAATTCAATGACCTATATTAGTGAACAACCCTAATTATTTAACTGGAAATAGAAAACCATCAGCAAAAAACAATGTGCCGAAAAACCACCCATAACTAGACACGAAAAATCAAGGATCACCAAAAAATGGGCACAAAAATCAAGGAAACAAAATGCGGGGGCACTACCCTCAACCCCCATGCACGGGGGCTCCACCCCCCTGTGCAAATAATATAACACATATCCAACATATGCTTCCTAATATTTCTTCAAACGCAAGGTAAAATCACTTAGGATTTAAGAGGGGTGGACATAAAGATGCCTAGTCTTTGTTAAATAGTTGGGAAATAAAGGAGGAGGTAACTACAAAATATTGATACCATTAAGAATATAAAAATAAATTGTGGTGTTATAAAGAATTAAATAATCAAAGAAATTTAATATCCTATAAAGAGGTCATTAACCCTAATCTAGAAGATCAAAAGTATCTCTCTATTATAACTATTGTTAAGAATAAAATCAATGTCAAATCTTGACCAAATCATTGGGAACTAGAGGAGGAGGTGATTACCATTAAGCATCTAAATTTAAAGAGAAATTGTGGTGTTATTAAGGATTAGAGGATTAGAGAAAATTAAAATCCTATAAAGAGGTCAATAACCCTAATCTAAAAGATCAAAATTATCTCGTTATTATAACTAGTGTTAAGAGGAAAATCAAGATTACTAAAATAAGAATGAACTCTCACAAACTCCCTACTGAAATTTTTTGTTTGACAATTCATCGTCGTTGTCCTCATCACATCATCATCAATAGGATGCTTATAATAAATAACATATAGGTGAAGTATTCACTAATCTCAATTTGTCCTCTTCCACTTTTCTTTTGCCGATACCTAATAGTTTTTCCATATTTTTTGTATTGATCATATGAGAAAGGAATATGATTTCAAAGACCATTCAAATATTTAGAAGGTCATACTCTATCTATGTTTCTTTATAAGTTCATACCCTATCTCACACCCAAGAAAATAAAATCATTTTTAAATTGGTTTGCATTGTGTTATTGTTAAAGTCACTTGACTTGATAATTTGCATTATCTTTGTGTTAAAATCAATGCATTGGATAATTTGTTTGGTTATCATTTCTTCAATTAATGCATTGAGTCATTTTTCATTATATTATCAATTAAATCAATGCACTCTATGTTTTTGTGTTATAACATTGTTGAAATTAATGCAACTATTAGATTACTTTAAATCGTTTTTCATTGTATCATCACTAAAATTAATACACCTTATTGTTTTGGGTTATGTCACTAATCTAATGTAAGACACCTAACCCCCTAAGTACCCTTTTAAGGGATGGGGTATTGAAATTTCACTTTTCCTCAATCATCTCAAAGCCTCATTGAGAGGCCACCATCGTATTTTTTTGATCAAGAACTTTCTAACGACTATAATTTTGCTAAAAATTGAGCTTTGGATTGAAAGTTATGGCTTCCCAAATTTCTCATGCCTCCATTGGCCCAAGGCCACCTCATGGCCACATGGCACGCACATGGCTGTCTAACCTCTGCATCATCTGATGTGGCATAAACATGGCTCAGACATGACATTTTCCACATGACTCATCGATCCAAGGTTCTAACCCCACGGAACCTCATGTCGACATCGTCAAGAATTTCATTCCCATGGGTTGCAAATAGCCCCGACCAAAAGTTTCGATGATGCACAATTAATCGGATTCCATCCTAGATCCAACGGTTCATAATCCACTCATCTAACGACTCTGAGTGAGTCTGAAACTCTACTTGCATGACATTTAATTATCCTCCCATATGATGGTCCTCGCATTGATCATCCAACGGTTCTGGTTGAGTCGATGATTCTAAAGTGCATGTTGTTTAACGCCCATTCTTTCATCCTCATGTGTTGAATCCTCTTGCACATGACATCATCTCTACATGACCTATGGAACCATTACCACCTAACACGTGGAATTCATATTTCCGATAGAATCTCATCTAAAAACTCGATTCTTAATGACATGTGGCACAATGCCCATGTGACATGCAGACCAATCTCTGTACGCCACGTGGACCTATTTCAATTTGAAACTTCATCATCGGGCATACGGTCCTCCTTGATTCACAAGCTTATATATCAAACCAATGACTAGGATCTGATCTTCCTTTTTCCAATCTATGATTATGATCATCCCTCAGAGTCCCTCCTTTGGAGTGCATCTATTTTGGGTCTATAACTTACTCGAACAACGTCCTTCAAAGAACAGCTAAGATCAAATCTTGCTCAGGTTCTGATCAATGGTCCAGATCTCCTTTCAAAGTTCTTCCATTCACAACAAATCAACGGTCCAGATATCCTTTCGGAGTTCCTTTGTTCACGATATATCAATGATACCAATCTTCTTTTGGAGTTCCTCCATTCATGAAAGATCAACAGTCCATATCTTTTGGAGTTCCTTGATTCATAGCAGATATCCTTTCAGAGTTCCTCCGTTCACAACAGATCAATAGTCCAGATATCATTTTAGAGTTCCTTCATTCACAAAATATCAATGGTCCATATGTCTTTCGAAGTTCCTCCATTCACGGCAGACCAATGGTCCAGATCTCTTACGGAGTTCCTCTGTTCACGATAGATCAACGATCCAAATATCATTTCAGAATCATGCTCTAAACCCTTCAGAGAGGTACTCCAAACCCTCCTATCCATTTAGACCTACACTCATCCCGACGATCAATCAACTATCGACACACCTCATCGTGTTGGTGCTCCTGGTCAACACCATCTCACTCTTCCACCTTGACCTGCTAAGTGGGACCCCTTGGTAATCAATGACTAAGGTTAAACTTGCCTACTTCCAGATATATGATCCATACTTAGAACTCTTTGGAAATATACTTTGAACTCTTTATAGTGTTACTCCGAACTCCTTAGATTCAACTCTGAAACGATCAATTCCAACCAATTCTTCTCAATGGATTTTTCCCTGATATTATGGACACTAAATCCAACGATGGTATATCTGCTACCTCCATGCTCTGATGGATCGATGGCTATGGTCGGTTTGGAGTCTCAACTTGACCTAAAAATGGAATACTCCGACTAACGGTAGAGATCTATCCACCTGCAAATCCAACGATCGACAATTAAAGCGACCTTCTAAGGGCTTGAGTCATGTTATCACACAATTTGTACTTTGATAGTAGGAAAGGTTAAAGAAGAGAAAATTGGTGTAACTGGAGACTAATCCTATCATTATCACCTCAATAGGATGTCTCTTTATATTTAGGGTGGTAGGCCCAGGGGAGACATCCTCGGTGACCTGGGGTTTTGAGAAGGAAAGCGAAAGTAGCTAGGTAAAAGGTCCCCTCTCACAAGTCACCACTGATCAAAACGTCCTATTTAAGTAACCAATTAATTTGTAATATGCCAGAACTATACCTTCCTGGAACAAAGCAACATGAAAACTATATATTTGCAAGAGCACTTGCTGGTCAGCACTTCATAAAACCGTTGACTTTCTTAAACAAAGAAATTTGTTGAATATAATGAAGTAAACAAAAATCTTATAAAAACAATGTTTATAGAGAAATACTTCACATAAAACGTCTTAAGACAAGCTTCAAGATGACTAAAACCCATTAACCATTGAAGTCGTATTATTAGCATTTGATAGAAGGACATAAGACAAACTAAAATTCAGCCTTTAGAATTGCTTTATGAGAATTTAGGGTTGCATTAAATGGTTGTAACTTACTTTAATAACAACAACAAGTAGGTTAGTAGATCAAGCTATTCTAGGGTTAGAAAGTCTTGGTAGGTTGTTTGAAGAATAGGTTTTGAAGGTTTGTTTGATCAAAAACTCAATGGAGGTCTTAGACTAGTGCTTTATTAGGGAAAATGGAGTCAATAAAGTGGTTGCAACTATTGAAGGAGTAGGATGATAATGGGAGAGCCAAAGACAATAGGAGTTGATGGATGAAGTGTTGGTAAGCCAAGGCTTTAACCACCAAACCCTAGGGGAAAATGACTACTGAGGTGTAGGTAAACCTAGGCATTAGTATATTTTCCTCCCAATTTAACTCAAAGAATGAAGCAAGTGACGACTAATATGAAGCAACAAGTGCTAGGGTGTTGCAATGGCAAGGCCCTTAGCATTGTCTTTAAGAAAAACAACTCCTTGGCACAATCTAGTAGGTGGATAGAAATTGAGATAAGGACAATAACATGTACTTAATATCCTAGGGTTTTAAGCTAGCAATTTTATAATATTTATAAAAATGAAAAGTAAATATACTATAACCATTCAAAATCAAGAATAATTGCATAATTTTACTTACATTCACCAAGAATAATCTAGCACATCACCTAGTTGTAAACTCTCCACCAAGAAAATGCCAAAAAAGACAAAGAATAGCCTTCCTTCAACAAATGCGCACTAAATTTCAGTCATAAAACCCTAATTAGGGTGAAAATTTCAGACCTCACAAGTGTGAGTGAAAGATGATGAAAAATAAGAGGCAATTTCCCCTTATTTATACAATACCAAAGACCAAAATTAGGTAAAAAAGGTTGACATAGCCAGTCACAAATAATATTCATTTTTTACATTAAATGTCACAATGAAACCCTAAATCAAGCTGCTAAGGTGACATCATTCCCTTTTAGGATGATGTTAGGCCCTTTTTGGGCAATGTTGGCCTCCTGGAGAAAAACATTAGGCCTCAGGAGCCTTCCACACGTACCACTTGGCACACAACTACCTCCAAAACCTCCCAAAGCATTGGATGATGTCATGGGTGATCTGGATGAAACTTCCTCCTCTCTCTCTGGTGCAATCCTATGATCTATCTTTGCCCCTTGCTAGGGTCTCAACATCCATCTAGTGGGATTTTAGCCCCATGTAGGTCCGAACTAATCATCTCCCCATGTTTACATGTCCATCAGGGTACCTGCCCATTGGGTGTGACCCTGCACCATCAACAGATACTCCCTCCACGGACTCATAATTCATAGGGATCATAGCAATGTTAATCACAACTAATCATCTCCCCATGTTAATAGCATGGTGACCAGTGGTTGCAATGTTACCCATAATAATTTCACGGAAATGAGAAGTTTGGCTCGTGATGAGACCCCCTTTCTCTTGGATATGCCACCAAGAGCCACTACCCTGGCGTGGTGACCAACTTTTGTTAGTGTCATACCGCTACATTCCCATGGACCTAATAGGTTGGCTCATGATGAGACCCCCTATCCGCTAACTAGGTATTGTTTTTATTATTTTTTATGGGTCCCTTTGTTTCTTGTTGAGAAGTTTTTTATTGCTTTCTTGGGGATCCCTGGGCGAAGCATATCAAGGTTTCATTCTTTTGGATTTTATCTTTTTTCAGCTACTTTTACCATCTAGGCCTTTATCCCCTTCTTCCCACAAGGCAAGGTACAACCCTTAGATATTTGGCCAACCCAATCCCCAGACCAGTGTAATGGGATGGATGAGTGGGAAAAATATGAAAAGTAGTAAGTATGGTGGGAGAAGAAACTCAAACCCTATGGGTACCAACTTACTAGGGTATCCTGTCATTCCCCTCAGGTGTGGTAAAGTGGAAAATCATATGATCCAAGCACCCGTTAGGAAAAAAAAGAATTAAATTCGCATATTCAAAGGTTTTGAGGATCAGAGTGACACATACCATGATACCCGGACTCATTACCTCATGGAGCAAGATCCATTTTTGCTGTAGGACCAGGCCTAGGTGATGGATGTTGTTGTTTCTGACAAAGTGGAGGTGCTAAAGAATGAAAGGATGGGCCCTCCAGGCCCATGCTCAATTCGATATGGCTTTCGGTACTCTTTGTCTAGGACCTGTGGTACTTGGGACATGATCTCCTTAGTTATCCCTAGGTTAGGGGATAACATCTGGCTCCAACTAGGGGACATGTGCTCACCATAGAGTGTATGAGAACCTCAACATATCTGGCATAACCTATGACCTTATTGATCTCAACATAAGGTTGTCAGGAATCATTTGGGGTGGTGATATCACCCCCAACTCATACATATATAATACAAAATGTGAAAAACAAGCATATGTACAAATGTGAATACAAACTATTCTAGCATGAAATTCAAATGGTATACATAATGAATGCAAATGCCTACTTACCTACACTTACCTGTCATGTTGTTGGTGGGTAGTAACTCTTGATGTGCAAAGCGTTCACTGGTAACTTCAGATCCTCTCCCTCCATGGTCCCTAGGTTGAAAGAGTTTGTCCCTGCAGGACTTATGATCTTGTAAGGATTTGTCCATAATCCATCCAACTTTTTGTGCATACCAGGTTCCACCCTTCTCTCATCCCATAACAACACCATATCTCGAAACTCAACAAAATCTCTCTCTTTTGCCTTGTGATCGAAGGTGTTCTTTATTTTTTCTTGGCTTCTTTCCATTTGGCTCAGGGTGGTTCTTATATCCTCATTCAATATTATTAACTGGCTAATTCACCCTTGGATTGATTCTCTATCGGTAGCATACTGTCGAGAAAAACGAAGGATGGGGATTTGGAGGTTCACAGGAAGTTTCACTTCTAATCCATATACTAGCTCAAAATGGGTCCTTCCTGTTGAGTTCTTTGTTGTTATTCGATCTACCCACAAGGCATATTTAATTTTTCTATCCCAAGACCTCTTTTCCCCCCTACGACTTTCTTGATAATGTTCATAAGGTTCTTATTGCTAGATTCTGCTAATTTGTTTCCCTGAAGATAGTAGTTGGAGGAATGAGATAGGACAATGCCGTACTTGAAACAAAATTGTGCTAGTGCATGGGAGTTGAATACCTTGGCATTGTTTGTAGTAATCTTGGATGGGACACCAAACCTAGATATGAATTGTTCCTCCAAAAAGTTAATCACTACTTCCTCAGTGGCGTTCTTTGTGGGGATAGACTCTACCCATCTAGTAAAATAATATGTGGCTATTAGGATCCAATGGTAGACATTGCTCAATTTGCCCTTAAATTATCCAATGAAATCTAACCCCCATTGTTGAAACAAATCTTCTACCACTACAGGTTTTAGAGGTTGTGTTGGAAAAAAAATTTAACAGAGAAGTATTGGAAAGACTGGCAAGATCGGACATATCAGTGAGTATCAGAAAATAGTGTTGTCCAATAGTATCCAACTATCTGGATCTTGTGGGAAATAGTACAAGCTGTGAAATTCCCACCAAAAAATCCAGTAATTCCCTCAACAACTTCTTAGCTACTTCTCGGTTGAAACATCTAAGGAGAACTCCATCGAGATCCTTTCAACCAAGGCCATTTTCGGTTAGGCAGTATTTCATATCCTTAAGTCTCAAAGCCCTTCTTTTGTACTCCACTAGGTGATCTGGGAATGATAAATTCTTAAGGTAGTAGATGATATCAGAATACCACTCGTCATGCTCTAATTCACCGACTACCACATTTATTTGTTCACTTTCTCCCATTTGTATGGCCTCTTGGTTTCTCTTAGTCAAGATCTGGGCCAGACCCTGTCCCTTTATGATATTGGTGGTTTTATCTCTAAGTCGTACTCTTGGATTTTTGAAACCCACTTTCCCCTAGTACACATACAATCTTGTTGCGATAAAACATCCTTCACTGCTGGGTAAGGGACATAAGCTTTGATTTTGTTGTAACCTACGTAGTTTCTAAAGTGCTTGAGGGATTTCACTAAGATATACGCTTGCTTCTCAGTAATAGAATAATTCAGCTTTGAATGCCTAAGGACTTTACTCATGAAGGCTATAGGGTGTTCATAATCTTCAATGTATTTTTGTAGCAAGACGCCTGCAATGGTATCCTGGGAGGCAAAAGAGAATATTATGAAGTCTCATGAATAATCTGGGTTGGCCAAGATTGGGGCTTGGGAGATAGATTCTTTTATGTCTTCAAAATATTTGATGGCTTTATCATCCCATTTAAACACAACGTCCTTCTTTAGTAAAGTACTCATGGGTTTTATCCTTTCGACAAAGTTTGGGACAAATCTTTGAATGAAATTTATTTTTCCAAAGAAGGATTGCAAGGACTTCTTGTTGGATGGGCACGTACATCCTTAATAGATTGAACCATTTCAGGGTCTATGGATATTCCTCCTTCCAATGCTATGTGACCCAAAATTTTCCCTTCATCTATCCTGAAGACAGATTTCTTAGGGTTCAAAGAGATACCATATTTCCTACATCATTCAAAAAAAATTCTGAGGTGTGATATGTGGTCTTTCCTCTCCTTTGAAACAACTGTGAGATAATCTTGGTAAATATCTATGATTTTTTGAATAAGATCCCTAAAGGAAAAATCCATTTCTCTTTGAAAGGTAGCACCGACGTTCATAAGGCCAAACGACATTCTCAAATACATAAATGTTCTCCATGGTGTGGTAAATGTCCTTTTAAGATGACCTTCTCTTTTAAGCAAGACTTGGTTGTAACCGGAAAAACCATTCAACATGGACATCATCCATGCCCTTGTAACCCTTTGAAACAAATGTTCCATATTTGGGAGGGGGTAGTTGTCCTTCAAGGATAATTGGTTAAGGTTTCAAAAATCAACACACAAACGTATATCACCAGTTTTTTTTCGGACAAATACCAAATTCGACATCCATGATGAGTACCCGATGGGAGCTATGATACCATCATCAACCATCTTTTGGAGTTCCTTTTGTATTTGGTTTGCCAACTTCAGGTTGATGTGTCTTAGTTTTTGTCAGAAAGGTTTGGCTCCTTCTATCAAAGGTATAGCATGTTGGATGGAATCACCCCTATAAGATTTTAATTCGTCATAATTCCAAGTGAAAGTATCCTTGAATTCTCTTATGAGGTCTAGAATTTCCATCCTTTCCTTCTCAATAGTTCTTTTCCCTATCTTGACCATCCTTGGATCCATCTCCGTACCGATGTTGAATTCTAGGGCTTCATCTATTTGTTTGTTGGGATTCTTTCCCTTGAAACCATTATGTTCGTCAAAGAGGTGTTCTAAAGGGACACATCCTTTAGGAAAGGTTTTATTTTGAAGGTTAACCACATCCAAGTCCATAGAATCTGCCAGGAATTTTAATTGTGAATCGGTGAATTATTTACTATTTTCCATAAACCTAATGATCTGGTAATCATCTTCAAAGACTTGCCAGTGTTCCAAGTTATCAGGGATAAAAGGCCTAAAAAGGACTTCCATTTTGTATAGGTCTCGGAGTGGAGCATCACAAGGTTGTAAGGTAGAAGAAGAAACAACCAAGGCACTTGCCACATGGTTCTCTTCTCGGGTAACGACTTTGATTGTCACCATCTCAAAATATTTGCAATGGATCGTGCAAAGTCATGGTACCCCTTCATATTTTCATTCTTGGTAGAAAAGTCTAGTAACACTTGTGACACTATGAGTTTTGAGTCCCCTATCACCCTTAAGTGTGTGACACCTTTATCGATGGCCAATTTGAGACCTAGGATCAGAGCTTCATATTCAACAATGTTGTTTGTATAGTGATAATCAAGTCTATAAGAATAATAGAAGGTCTCCTCGGAAGGGGTTGTCAAGACAATACCTACCCTTGACCCAGAACTTGATCGAGATCCATCAAACTCTAAAGTCCATAATCCTTCAGGTGTTTCGGCAGTCCCACCTCCCGAACTTGCTTCTTGGATGAACCAATTCTCAATGCCATTGTTAACACATAGGAGTTGATCAGCTGGTTCACCAGGGGTTTCAACTAGGGATCCTATAACAGGTTCTTTGTGCAAGGTGAAGAATCCTCCTTTAGGGTGAGGTATGACCACTTCAGATCCTTGGTTTTGGAAGTTCCTAGCCAGGTATTCTACAAGTTCCTTGTGGAATATGATACCCCAATTTCTGAAATCATATATTACCAACACATCTATAGTAAAAGGAACGTTAGGGAAAGAGTCAAAAGCAACATTCAAATCCTTCATAATTCCCTTTGCAAAATCTCCTCATGTGTTTGGTTGTGATATACTTAGACCCAATTGATGCATGACCATCTCAGTCATAATGTTGGTTGTAGCGTTTGGGTAAAAGACACAGTTATGGAGAAGGGAGTCATTGAATCAAAGAGTAACATAAAAAGGTGTGGTTTCCCCATACCTTGGTCCAATGCTTTCCACCTGGTGGACAAAAGGATAAACTTATTCAAGAATGTCATCTTTGTAAATTTGCATTAGGGAAACTTCAATATCTTCATTCTTGCTTGTTGCAAAGATGTTTTGAATGGGTTCTACTTTCTCAGGGTGGAACGTGTGTTCCACTTCCTAGGGTAAGCACTGGATTCCACCCCAAGAATATCAGGAAGGTTAGGTTCAAATTCCACAACGCCCTCATTATTTGATTCCCATGAGTCATTGTTGTACAAAATGTTATTCTAATGGATGGAGTCCTCGAACCTAAGGTTTTACTCAGTTTGATAAGCAGTTTCTTGTGCTTCGTCTAAGCTTGAGATTAATCGATTCTTGAGGGTGAACCGTAGAGTTCCCTCTAAGGTGTCCATGGGTATTAGCTAGATCAAAAGAGTCAAAAATATGTTTATGAGACCACTTAGGAGGATTTCCAGGGGTAACAGGGTTTGCAGGGGTAATAGAAATTACAGTAGAAGAAAGGGGTATGTACTGACACCCACTACGGGTCGTCATTTGTGAAGTCGCTAGATAATTTTCTTGAAATTATCAAAGAAGTAAGGGAATCACCCTTAGTGGAGTCACCAGGTGAGCTTGTAAGATAAATATTATTGAGGAAAGGATTACCAAAAATGTGTCATTTTAGGAAGATTGACCCAGTGTTACCCGACAATGGCACCAAAATGTTATCGCACAATTTCTACTTTGATAGTAGGAAAGGTTAAATAAGAGAAAATTGGTGTAACTGGACACTAATCCTATCACTGCCACCTCAATAGGATGTCTCTTTCTATTTAGGGTGGTAGGCCCATGGGAGACGTCCACGGTGACCTAGGGTTTTGAGAATGAAAGGGAAAGTAGATAGGTAAAATGTCCCTTCTCACAAGTCACCAGCAATAAGAAAGTATGGTTTAAATAACCAGTTAAGATGTAATATGCTAGAAGTGTACCTTTCCAGAACAAAGCAACATGAAAACTATATAATTGCAAGAGCACTTGCTGGTTAGCACTTCATAAAACTGTTGACTTTATTAAACAAAGCAATTTGCTGAATATAGTGAAGTAAACAGAAATCTTATAACAACAATGTTTATAGAGAAATACTTCACATAAAATGTCTTAAGACAAGATTCAAGATGACTAAAAACCATTAACCATTGAAGTCATATAATTAGGATTTGATAGAAGCACATAAGACAAACTGTAATTCAACCTTTACAATTTCTTTATGAGATTTTAATGTTGCATTAAATGGTTGTAAAATACTTTAATAACTACAGCAAGTAGGTTAGCAGATCAAGCTATTCTAGGGTTAGAAATTGTTAGTAGGTTGTTTGAAGAATAGGTTTTGAAGGTTTGTCTGATAAAAAACTCAATGGAGGTCTTAGACTAGTGCTTTCTTAGAGAAAATGGAGTTAATAAAGTGGCTGCAAATGTTGAAGGAGCTTGATGATAATGGGAGAGCCAAAGACAAGAGGATTTGATGGATGAAGTGTTAGTAAGCCAAGACTTCAACCACCAAACCCTAGGGTAAAATAACTACTAAGGTGTAGGTAACCCTAGGCCTTAGTATATTTTCCTCCCTCTTTAACTCAAATAATGAAGCAAGTGGAGGCTACGATGAAGACACAAGTGCTATGGTGTTGCAATGGCAAGGCCCTTAGCAATGGCTTCAATAAAAATGACTCCTTGGCACAATCTAGTAGGTAGATATCATTTGAGATAAGGGCAATAACATGTGTTTAATATCCTAGGGTTTTAAGCTAGCAATTTCATAATCTTTAGCAAAATGAAAAGTAAAGATATTGTAACCATTCAAAAGCAAGAAGAATTGCATAATTTTACTTACATTCACCAAGAATAATCTAGCGCATCACCTAGTTGTAAAATCTCCACCAAGAAAATGCCAAAAAACACCAAGAAAAACCTTCCTTCAATAAGTGCACACTAAATTTAAGTCATAAAACCCTAATTAGGGCTCAAATTTCAAACCTCACAAGTATGACTGAAAGATGGTGAAAAATAAGAGGCAATTGGCCCTTATTTATACAATACCAAAGACCAAAATTAGGTCAAAAAGGCCGACATGGCCAATCACAAATAATATGCATTTTTTACATTAAATGTCACAATCAAACCCTCAATCAAGCTGCTAAGGTGACATCATGCCATTTTAGGGTGACGTTAGGCCCTTTTTTGGCAACATTGGCCTCCTGCAGCAAAGCGTTAGGCCTTGTTGGGCCTCAGGAGCCTGCCACACGTGCCACTTGGCACACAAATGCCTCCAAAACCTCCCAAAGTGTTGGATGACGTCATGGATGACCTAGTTTATGTCATGGGCCTTCCAAGGCATACATCATGGTGGAAAGGGTACAACCCCCTTGGTTCTAGACTTCTCAGATAACCCTTGGTGAAACGTCCTCCTCTCTCTCTTGTGCAATCCTTTAATCTGTCTCTACCCTCTATTGGGGTCTCAACATCTATCTGGTGGGATTTTATCCCCATGGCGTTCTGAACTAATCATATCCCCATCTGTACCTATCCATCGGGGTACCTGTCCATCAGGTGTCACCCCGCAACATCAACAGATATGCCCTTCTCAGGCTCATAAGTCACATGGATCATAGCAATGTCAATCACATATAATCATGAAGTTACTAAACATGTGAATAAAACCCCCTTTACCTGGACAAGTGCTCAAACACATTATACTAATATACAAGCCAAGTTTGGAGGAAACACTAGGACGTCCTATTGGGATAATGCTCATTGGATGTGGGATGTTTCCGAGATAATTCAAACCTAGGCCATGTGAGTGTATGAGGTGGTAAGGGATGTCTGGGCAAGGGGTGCAGTGATAGCAGGGAAATGTATGGCTTACCTGTGGGTGCCTATGAAGAGGGTGAGATCCACTTTTCATGGATGAAAATGTTTCCAAGATCATTCATGCCTTTTATCTTTATTCTTATTGCTTTTTATTTCAAGAGGCTAGTTAGGGGACACTGCCCTGGAGTGGTGACCAGTGGTGGCAATATTACCCACAAGAATTTCATGAAAATGAGAAGGTTGGATCGTGATAAGACCCCCTTTCTCTTGGCTATGCCACCAAGAGCCGCTACCCTAGCGTGGTGACCAGTTGTTGGTAGTGTCATACCACTACATGCCCATGAAACTAATAGGATGGCTCTTGATGAGACCCACTATTCTCTAACTAGGCCTTATTTTTATTATTTTTTATGGGTCCCTCTGCTTCTTGTTGAGAATATTTTTATTGCTTTCTCGAGTATCCCTAGGCGATGCATCTCAAAGTTTGATTATGTTTTCTTTTATTTTTTTCCAGCTAATTTTACCCTCTGGGCGTTTAGCCCCTTCTTCCCACAAGGCAAGGTACAACCCTTAGATATTTGGCCAACCCAATTCCTGAACCAATGTAATGGGATGGATGAGCAAGAAAAATATGAAAAGTGGTAAGTATGGTGGGAGTAGACGATGGTCTTTCATGAATCCCCCCAGTGGAAAATCAAACCCTATGGGTACCATCTTACTAGGGAATCCTGTCATTCCCCCCAAATGTGGTCAAGTGGAAAAACATAAGATCCAAGCACCAGTTAGAAACAAAAAGAATTAAATGCACATATTCAAAGGTTTTGAGGATCAGAGTGACACATACCATGATACTCGGACTCATTAGCTCATGGAGAAAGATCCATTTTTACTGCAGGACCATGCTAAGGCGATGGATGTTGTTGTTGCTAACAAAGTGGAGGCACTGAAGAATGAAAGGATGGACCCTCCAGGTCCATGTTCAATTCGATATGGCTCTCAATACTCTATATCTAGGACCTGTGGGCCTCGAGACATGATCTCCTTAGTTATCCCTAGGTGCCAAAATGTTATCACACGATTTGTAATTTGATAGTACGAAAGGTTAAATAAGAGAAAATTTGCGTAATTGGAGACTAATATTAGCACTATCACCTCAATAGGATGTCTATTTATCTTTAGGGTGGTAGGCCCAAAGGAGACGTCCCTGGTGACCTGGGGTTTTGAGAAGGCAAGGGAAAGTAGCTAGGTAAAAGGTCCCCTCTCACAAGTCACCACTGATAAGAAAGTACGGTTTAAATAACCAATTAAGATGTAATATGAAAGAAGTGTACCTGCCTGTAACAAAGCAACATTAAAACTATATATTTGCAAGAGAACTTGCTGGTTAGCACTTCATAAAACCATTGACTTTCTTAAACAAAAAAATTTGTTGAATATAATTAAGTAAACCGAAATATTATAACAACAATGTTTATAAATAATACTTCACATAAAATGTCTTAAGACAAGATTCAAGATGACTAAAAACCATTAACCATTGAAGTCATATCATTATCATTTGATAGAAGAAAATAAGAAAACCTATAATTCAACCTTTACAATTTCTTTATGAGATTTTAATGCTACATTAAATGGTTGTAACTTACTTTAATAATTGCAACAAGTAGGTTAGCAGATCAAGCTATTCTAGGGTTAGAAAGTGTTAGTAGATTGTTTGAAGAATAGGTTTTGAAGGTTTGCTTGATCAAAAACTCATTGGAGTTCTTAGACTAGTGATTTCTTAGGGAAAATGGAGTCAATAAAGTGGCTGCAAATGTTGAAGGAGCATGATGATAATGGGAGAGCCAAAGACAAGAGGATTTCATGGATGAAGTATTGGTAAGCCAAGGCTTCAACCACCAAACCCTAGGGGGAAATGACTACTAAGGTGTAGGTAACCCTAGGCCTTAGTAGATTTTCCTCCCTCTTTAACTCAAATAATGAAGCAAGAGGAGGCTAAGATGAAGCAACAAGTGCTATGGTGTTTCAATGGGAAGGCCCTTAGCAATGGCTTCATGAAAAATGACTCCTTGGCACAATCTAGTAGGTGGATAGCATTTGAGATAAGGACAATAACATGTGTTTAATATCCTAGGGTTTTAAGCTAGCAATTTCATAATCTTTAGCAAAATGAAAAGTAAAGATACTATAACCATTCAAAAACAAGAAGAGTTGCATAATTTTACTTACATTCATCAAGAATAATCTAGCACATCACCTAGTTGTAAACTCTCCACCAAGAATAGCCTTCCTTCAATACGTGCGCACTAAATTTAAGTCATATAAACCTAATTAGGGTGCAAATTTTGGACCTCAAAAGTGTAACTGAAAGATTATGAAAAATAAGAGGCAATTTCCCCTTATTTATACAATACCAAAGACCAAAATTAGGTCAAAAAGTTCGACATGGACAATCACAAATAATATTCAGGTTTTACATTAAATGTCACAATTAAACCCTAAATCAAGCTGCTAAGGTGACATCATGCCATTTTAGGGTGACGTTAGGCCCTTTTTGGGAAACATTGGCCTCGTGGAGAAAAACGTTAAGTCTTGTTGGGCCTTAGGAGCCTACCACACATGCCACTTGGCACACAAATGCCTCCAAAACCTCCCAAAGCGTTGGATGATGTCACGGACAACCTGGGTGATGTCTTGGCACTTCCAAGGCCTACATCATGGTGGAAAGAGCACAACCACCTTGGTTCTAGGATTGATAGACTACCCTTGGTGAAATGTCCTCCTCTCTCTCTTGTGCAATCCTCTGATCTGTCTCTGCCCCCTGTTGGGGTCTCAACATCTATCTAGTGGGATTTTATCCCCATGGCGTTATGAACTAATCATCTCCCCATTTGTACCTATCCATCGGGGTACCTTTCCATCGAGTGTGACCCTGCAACATCAACATATACGCCCTTCTCGAGATCATAAGTCACATGGATCATAGCAATGTCAATCACATATAATCATGAAGTTATTAAACATGTGCATAAAACCCCCTTTACCCAAACAAGTGCTCAAAGACATTATACTAATCTACAAGCCAAGTTTGGAGGAAACACTAAGACGTCCTATTGGGCTAATGCTCATTGGATGTGGGATGTTTCTGAGAGAATTTGAACCTAGGTCATGTGAGTGTATGAGGTGGTAAGGGATGTCTAGGCATGGGAAACAGTGATAGCAAGGAAATGTATGGCTTACCCGTGGGTGGCTATGAAGAGGCTGAGCTACACCTGTCATGGATGAAAATGTTTCCAAGACCATTCATGCCTTTTATATTTATTCTTATTTCTCTTTCTTTCAAGAGGCTAGTTAGGGGACACTACCTTGGAGTGGTGATCAGTGGTGGCAATATTACCCACAAGCATTTCATGGATATGAGAAGGTTGGATAGTGATAATACCCCCTTTCTCTTGGCTATGACACCAAGAGCCACCTCCTTGGCCTGGTGACCAGCTGTTGGTAGTGTCATACCACTACATGCCCATGAACCTAATAGGTCGGCTCTTGATCAGACCCCCTATCCTCTAACTAGGTCTTATTATTATTATTTTTTATCTGTCCCTCTGCTTCTTGTTGAGAAGATTTTTATTGCTTTCTCAGAGATCCCTGGGTGAAGCATCCCAAAGTTTCATTCTTTTTTATTTTATCTTTTTCCAGCTAATTTTACTCTCTCGGCGTTTAGCCCCTTCTTCCCACAATGCAAGGTACAACCCTTAGATATTTGGCCAACCCATTCCTGAACCAATGTAATGGGATGGATGAGCAGGAAAAAGATGAAAAGTTATAAGTACGGTGGGAACGGACGATGGTCTTTCATGAATCCCCCAAGTGGAAAATAAAATCCTATGGGTACCATCTTCCTAGGGCATCATGTCATTCCCCCCAGGCGTGGTCAAGTGGAAAAGCATAAGATCCAAGTACCAGTTAGAATTAAAAAGAATTAAATGCACATATTCAAAGGTTTTGAGGATCAGAGTGACACATACCATGATACCCGGACTCAGAACCTCATGTAGAAAGATCCATTTTTACTATAGGTCCATGCTGAGGCGATGGATGTTGTTGCTGCTGACAAGGTGGAGGCACTGAAGAATTAAAGGATGGACCCTCCAGGTCCATGCTCAAGTCAATCTAGCTCTCGGTACTCTATATCTAGGACCTATGGGCCTCGAGACATGATCTCCTTAGTTATCCCTAGGCGCCAAAATGTTATCACATGATTTGTAATTTGATAGTAGGAAAGGTTAAAGAAGAGAAAATTGGCGTAACTAGAGACTAATCTTATCACTATCACCTCAATAGGATGTCTATTTCTCTTCAGGGTGGTAGGCCCAAGGGAGATGTCCCTGGTGACCTGGGGTTTTGAGAAGGTAAGGGAAAGTAGCTAGGTAAAAGGTCCCCTCTCACAAGTCACCACCGAACAGAAAGTCCAGTTTAAATAACGAATTAAGATGTAATATGCCAGAAGTGTACCTTCCCGTAACAAAGCAACATGAAAACTATATATTTGTAGGAACAATTGTTGGTTAGAACTTCATAAAACCGTTGACTTTCTTAAAGAAAGAAATTTGTTGAATATAATGAAGTAAACACAAATCTTATAACAACAATGTTTATAAAGAAATACTTCACATAAAATCTCTTAAGACAAGCTTCAAGATGACTAAAAACCATTAACCATTGAAGCCATATCATTAGCATTTGATAGAATCACATAAGACAAACTATAATTCAACCTTTACAATTTCTTTATGAGCTTTTAATGTTGCATTAAATGTTTGTAACTTACTTTAATAATTGCATCAAGTAGGTTAGCATATCAAGCTATTCTAGGGTTAGAACGTGTTAGTAGGTTGTTTGAAGAATAGGTTTTGAAGGTTTGTTTGATCAAAAAAACTCAATGGAGGTCTTAGACTAGTGATTTCTTAGGGAAAATGGAGTCAATAAAGTGGCTGCAAATGTTGAAGGAGCATGATGATAATGGGAGAGCCAAAGATTAGAGGATTTGATGGATGAAGTGTTGGTAAGCCAAGGCTTCAACCACCAAACCCTAGGGGAAAATGACATCTAAGGTTTAGGTAACCCTAGGCCTTAGTGAATTTTCCTCCCTCTTTAAGTCAAATAATGAAGCAAGTAGAGGATAAGATGAAGAAACAAGTGTTATGGTATTGCAATGGCAAGGCCCTTAGCAATGGCTTCAAGAAAAACGACTCCTTGGCACAATCTAGTAGGTGGATAGCATTTGAGATAAGGACAACAACATGTGTTTAATATCCTAGGGTTTTAAGCTAGCAATTTCATAATCTTTAGCAAAATGAAAAGTAAAGATACTATAACCATTCAAAAGAAAGAAGAATTGCATAATTTTACTTACATTCACCAAGAATTATTTATCACATCACCTAGTTGTAAACTCTCCACCAAGAAAATGCCAAAAAATGCCAAGAATAGCCTGCCTTCAATAGATGCGCACTAAATTTAAGTCATAAAACCCTAATTAGGGCGCAAATTTCAGACCTCACAAGTGTGAGAGAAAGATGATGAAAAATAAGAGGCAATTTCCCTTTATTTATACTATACCAAAGACCAAAATTAGGTCAAAAAGGCCGACATGGCCAATCACAAATAATATGCAGTTTTTACATTAAATGTCACAATTAAACCCTAAATCAATATTCTAAGGTGACATCATGCCATTTTAGTATGACGTTAGGACCTTTTTGGGAAACATTGGCCTCCTGGAGCAAAACGTTAGGCCTTGTTGGGCCTCAGGAGCCTACCACATGTACCACTTGGCACACAAATGCCTCCAAAACCTCCCAAAGCATTGGATTATGTCATGGACGACCTAGGTGATGTCATGGGCCTTCAAAGGCTTACATCATGGCAGAAAGGGCACAACCCCCTTGGTTCTAAGCTTGTCATACTACCCCTGGTGAAACGTCCTCCTCTCTCTCTGGTGCAATCCTTTGATCTATCTCTGCCCCCTGTTGGGGTCTCAACATCTATCTGGTGGGATTTTATCCCCATGGCATTCTGAACTAATCATCTCCCCATCTGTACCTATCCATCGGGGTACCTATCCATCGGGTGTGACCCTGCAACATCAACAGATACGCCCTTCTCGGTCTCATAAGTCACCTGGATCATAGCAATGTAAATCACATATAATCATGAAGTTATTAAACATGTGCATAAAACCCCCTTTACCCAGACAAGTGCTTAAAGACATTATACTAATCTACAAGACAAGTTTGGAGGAAACACTAGGACGTCCGATTGGGCTAATGCTCATTAGATGTGGGATGTTTTTGAGATAATTCAAACCTAGGCCATGTGAGTGTATGAGGTGGTAAGCGATGTCTGGGCAAGGGGTGCAGTGATAATATGGAAATGTATGGCTTACCTATGGGTGCCTGTGAAGAGGGTGAGTTGCACCTGTCATGGATGAAAATGTTTCCAAGACCATTCATTCCTTTTATCTTTATTCTTATTTATTTTTCTTTCAAGAGGCTAGTTAGGGGACACTGCCCTGGAGTGGTGACCAGTGGTGGAAATATTACCTATAAGAATTTCATGGAAATGAGAAACTTGGATCATGATAAGACCCCCTTTCTCTTGGCTATGCCACCAAGAGCCACTACCCTAGCGTGGTGACTAGTTGTTGGTAGTGTCATACCACTACATGCCCATGAACCTAATAGGCCAGCTCGTGATCAAACCCCCTATCCTCTAACTAGGTGTTATTTTTATTATTTTTTATGAGTCCCTCTACTTCTTGTTGAGAAGATTTGTATTGCTTTCTCGGGGATCCCTGGGCAAAGCATCTCAAAGTTTCATTCTTTTTTCTTTTATATTTTTCCAGCTAATTTTACCCTCTAGGCCTTTAGCCCCTTCTTCCCACAAGGCAAGGTACAACCCTTAGATATTTGGCCAACCCAATTCTCAAAACAATGTAATGGGATGGATGAGTAGGAAAAAGATGAAAAGTGGTAAGTACAGTGGGAGTGGACGATGGTCTTTCATGAATCCCCCCAGTGGAAAATCAAACCCTATGGGTACAATCTTACTAGGGAATCATGTCATTCCCCCCAAGTGTGGTCAACTGGAAAAGCATAAGATCCAAGCACCAGTTAGAAACAAAAATAATTAAATGCACATATTCAAAGGTTTTGAGGATCAGAGTGACACATACCATGATACCTGGACTCATTACCTCATGGAGAAAGATCCATTTTACTGCAAGACCATGCTGAGGCAATGGATGTTGTGACTGCTGGCGAAGTGAAGGCACTGAAGAATGAAAGGATGGGCCCTCCAGGTCCATGCTCAGGTCGATCTGGCTCTCGATACTCTATATCTAGGACCTCTGGGCCTCGAGACATGATCTCCTTAGTTATCCCTAGGCGCCAAAATGTTATCACATGATTTGTAATTTGATAGTAGGAAAGGTTAAAGAGGAGAAAATTGGCGTAACTGGAGACTAATATTATCACTATCACCTAAATAGGATATCTATTTCTCTTTAGGGTGGTAGGCCCAAGGGAGACGTCCCTGGTGACCTGGGGTTTTGAGAAGGCAAGGGAAAGTAGCTAGGTAAAAGGTCCCCTCTCACAAGTCACCACTGATCAGAAAGTCTAGTTTAAATAACCAATTAAGATGTAATATGTCAGAAGTGTACCTTCCCGTAACAAAGCAACATGAAAACTATATATTTGCAAGTGCACTTGCTGGTTAGCACTTCATAAAACCGTTGACTTTCTTAAACAAAGAAATTTGATGAATATAATGAAGTAAACAAAAATATTATAACAACAATGTTTATAGAGAAATACTTCACATAAAATCTCTTAAGACAAGCTTCAAGATGACTAAAAACCATTAACCATTGAAGTCATATCATTATCATTTGATAGAAGCACATAAGACAAACTATAATTCATCCTTTACAATTGCTTTATGAGATTTTAATGATGCATTAAATGGTTGTAGCTTAATTTAATAACAACAACAAGTAGGTTAGTAGATCAAGCTATTCTAGGGTTAGAAAGTCTTAGCAGGTTGTTTGAAGAATATGTTTTGAAGGTTTGTTTGATCAAAAACTCAATGGAGGTCTTATACTAGTGTTTTCTTAGGGAAAATGGAGTCAATAAAGTTACCTAAAATGTTGAAGGAGAAGGATGATAATGGGAGAGCCAAAGACAAGAGAAGTTGATGGATGAAGTGTTGGTAAGCCAAGGCTTCAACCATCAAACCCTAGGGGAAATGACTACTAAGGTGTAGGTAACCCTAGGTATTAGTAGATTTTCCTCCCTCTTTAACTGAAAGAATGAAGCAAGTGACGGCTAAGATGAAGCAACGAGTGCTAGGGTTTTTCAATTGCAAGGGCCTTAGCAATGGCTTCAAGCAAAAGAAGTCCTTGGCACAATCTAGTAGGTGGATAGCAATTGAGATAAGGAAAATAACATGTTCTTAATATCCTAGGGTTTTAAGCGAGCACTTTCATAATATTTAGCAAAATGAAAACTAAAGATACTATAACCATTCAAAAGAAAGAAGAATTGCATAATTGTTTTTACATTCACCAAGAATAATCTAGCACATCACCTAGTTTTAAACTCTCCACCAAGAAAATGCCAAAAAACACCAAGAATAGCCTTCCTTCAACAAGTGCACACTAAATTTTAGTCATAAAACCTTAATTAGGGCGCAAATTTCAAACCTCACAAGTGTGAGTGAAAGATGATGAAAAATAAGAGGGAAATTCCCCTTATTTATACAATACCAAAGATCAAAATTAGGTCAAAAAGGTCGACATGGCCACTCACAAATAATATGCAGTTTTCACATTAAATATCACATTTAGACCCTAAATCAAGCTTTTAAGGTGACACCATGCCCTTTTAGGGTGACGTTAGGCACTTTTTGGGCAACTTTGGCCTCCTAGAGAAAAACATTAGGCCTTCTTGGGACTCAAGAGCCTGCCACATGTGCCACTTGGCACACAACTACCTCCAAAACCTCCCAAAGTGGTGGATGATGTCATGGATGACATGGGTGATGTCATTAGCCTTCCAAGGCCTACATCATGGTGGAAAGAGAACAAGCCCCCTAGGTCTAGGCCTGTCAGGCTACCCCAGGTGAAACGTCCTCCTCTCTCTCTAGTGCAATCCTATGATCTGTCTCTGCCCCCTGTTGAGGTCTCAACATCTGTCTGGTGGGATTTTAGCCCCATGGAGGTCCAAACTAATTATCTCCCTTTGTGCACCTGTCCATCAGGGTACCTTTCCATCGGGTGTGACCCTGCAACATCAACAGATACGCCCTCCATGGGAAAGGGATATGATACACCCACTATTTCTTAGCCACTTGGGGCACATCCATATGTGCTCAGCCACAGGGATGTCCACATCTCTATCTCACTACGTCTCACAAGAGAACCACACTCACTAGTGCTAAGCCACTAGTATCAAGTTCACCCTTGCTCAGCCACTGGCGCGTCCAACTCAACATATATCTTTCTCACTGTGTTACACAGGAGAATCATCTCGAGTATCACATCATCTCAACTCTCTGCAAAGAGGAGGCCAATACATCATTTCATCATCACATTCACCTGTGCTCAGCCACAGGCAGATCCAACTCAACAGATCTCTTTCTCACTACGTTACACGAGAGAATAATCTAGAGTATCACATCATCTCAACTCTCTGCACAGAGGAGAAAAGTAAACCCATCACCTGGGATCCTTTACCCCTCATATGGGTACACATCATTTCAGCTCAAACAATACACCCATCCCATGGGAATCTTCCCTTCTCAAGGGCACACATTGTTTCATCTTCGTCTCAGAGAGAACGACACACCCAACTCATGGGCTTCCCCACATAGGGGAACACAACATTCCATCTTTGTAGCAAAGAGGAACCACACAATCAAATCATGGGCACACCCAACTCATGGGATTCCTCACCCCACATAGGGCACACAACATTCCTTCTCCGTCTGAGAGAGGAACCACACACCCAACTCATGGGCTCTCTTTCAAGCCGACTCACTCAGTCTGTGTCTTGGAGGATGTCTCACGTAGTTGTAATCATCAACACTTTACAATACAATATACATATAGGATCCAACGGCATCCAAAACCCTAATTCAATGACCTATATTAGTCAACAACCCTAATTATTTAACCAGAAATAGAAAACCATCAGCAAAAAAGCATGTGCCGAAAAACCACCAATAACTAGACACGAAAAATCAAGGATCACCAAAAAATGGGCAAGAAAATCGAGGAAACAAAATTATGGGACACTACCATTGAACCCCCATGCACGGGGGCTCCACCCCCCTATGCAAATAATATAACACATATCCAACATATGCTTCCTAATATTTCTTCAAACGCAAGGTAAAATCACTTAGGATTTAAGAGGGGTGGACATAAAGATGCCTAGTCTTTGTTAAATAGTTGGGAAATAAAGGAGGAGGTAACTACAAAATATTGATACCATTAAGAATATAAAAATAAATTGTGGTGTTATAAAGAATTAAATAATCAAAGAAATTTAATATCCTATAAAGAGGTCATTAACCCTAATCTAGAAGATCAAAAGTATCTCTCTATTATAACTATTGTTAAGAATAAAATCAATGTCAAATCTTGACCAAATCATTGGGAACTAGAGGAGGAGGTGATTACCATTAAGCATCTAAATTTAAAGAGAAATTGTGGTGTTATTAAGGATTAGAGGATTACAGAAAATTAAAATCCTATAAAGAGGTCAATAACCCTAATCTAAAAGATCAAAATTATCTCGTTATTATAACTAGTGTTAAGAGAAAAATCAAGATTACTAAAATAAGAATGAACTCTCACAAACTCCCTACTGAAATGTTTTGTTTGACAATTCATCATCATCGTCCTCATCACATCATCATCAATAGGATGCTTATAATAAATAACATATAGGTGAAGTATTCACTAATCTCAATTTGTCCTCTTCCACTTTTCTTTTGCCGATACCTAATAGTTTTTCCATATTTTTCATATTGATCATATGAGAAAGGAATATGATTTCAAAGACCATTCAAATATTTAGAAGTTCATACTCTATCTATGTTTCTTTATAAGGTCATACCCTATCTCACACCCAAGAAAATAAAATCATTTTTAAATTGGTTTGCATTGTGTTATTGTTAAAGTCATTTGACTTGATAATTTGCACTATCTTTGTGTTAAAATCAATGCATTGGATAATTTGTTTGTTTATCATTTCTTCAATTAATGCATTGAGTCATTTTTCATTATATTATCATTTAAATCAATGCACTCTATGTTTTTGTGTTATAACATTGTTGAAATTAATGCAACTATTAGATTACTTTAAATCGTTTTTCGTTGTATCATCACTAAAATTAATACACCTTATTGTTTTGGGTTATGTCACTAATCTAATGTAAGACACCTAACCCCCTAAGTACCCTTTTAAGGGATGGGGTATTGAAATTTCACTTTTTATCAATCATCTCAAAGCCTCATCTAGAGGCCACCATCGTATTTTTTTTATCAATAACTTTCCAATGACTATAATTTTGCTAAAAATTGAGATCTGGATTGAAAGTTATGGCTTCCCAAAGTTCTCATTCCTCCATTGGCCCAAGGCCACATCATGGCCACATGGCACCCACGTGGCTATCTAACCTCTGCATCATCTGACGTGGCATAAACATGGCTCAGACATGACATTTTCCACATGACTCATCGAATCAAGGTTCTAACCCCATGAAACCTCATGTTGACGTCGTCAAGAATTTCATTCCCATGGGTTGCAAATAGCCCCGACCAGAAGTTCCGACGATGCACAATTAGTTAGATCTCCTCCTAGATCCAACGGTTCATAATCCACTCATCTAACGACTTTGAGTGAGTCTAAAACTCTACTTGCATGACATTTAATTATCCTCCCATATGATGGTTCTCCCATTGATCATCCAACGGTTCTGGTTGAGTCGACGATTCTAAAGTACATGTTGTTTAACGCCCATTCTTTCATCCTCATGTGTTGAATCCTCTTGCACATGACATCATCTCTGCATGACCTGTGGAACCATTACCACCTAACACGTGGAATTCATATTTCCCATAGAATCTCATCTAAAAGGTCGACTCTTATCAACATGTGGCACAATGCCCATGTGACATAGGGACCAATCTTTGTACGCCACGTGGACCTATTTCAATTTGAAACATCATTATTGGGCATACAGTCCTCCTTGATTTACAAGCTTATATATCAAACCAACGACTAGGATCTGATCTTCCTTTTTCCAATCTACGATTATGATCATCCCTTAGAGTCCTTCCTTTGGAGTGCATCTATTCTGGGTCTATAACTTACTCGAACAATGTCCTTCGAAGAATGGCTAAGATCAAAGCTTGCTCAGGTTCTAATCAATGGTCTAGATCTCCTTTCGAAGTTCTTCCGTTCACAACAAATCAACGGTCCAGATATCCTTTCGGAGTTCCTTTGTTCATGATATATCAATGATATCGATCTTCTTTTGGAGTTCCTCCATTCACAAAAGATCAACGGTCCATATCTTTTGGTGTTCCTTCATTCACAACAGATCTCTTTTCAGAGTTCCTCCATTCACGATAGATCAACAATCCAGATATCATTTCAGAGTTCCTTCATTCATGAGATATCAATGGTCCATATATCTTTCGAAGTTCCTCCATTCACGACAGACCAATGGTCTAGATCTCTTACGGAGTTCCTCTGTTCACGATAGATCAACGATCCAAATCTCATTTCAAATCATTCTCTAAACCCTTCAGAGAGGTACTCCAAACCCTCCTGTCCATTTAGACCTACATTCATCTCGATGATCAATCAACTATCGACACACCTCATCGTGCTAGTGCTCCTGGTCAGCACCATCTCACTCTTCCACCTTGACCTGCTAAGTGGGACCCCTTGGTAATCAACGACTAAGGTTAAACTTTCCTACTTCTAGATATATGATCCATACTTAGAACTCTTTAGAAATATACTCTGAACTCTTCAGAGTGCTACTCCAAACTCCTTAGAGTCAACTCCGAAACGATCAATTCCAACCAATTCTTCTCAATGGATTTTTCCCCGATATTATGGACACTAAATCCAACGGTGGTATATCTGCTACCTCCATGCTCTAATGGATTGATGGCTATGGTCGGTTTGGATTCTCAAATCGACCTAAAAATGGAATACTCCGACTAACGATAGAGATCTATCCACCTGCAAATCCAATGATCGACAATTAAAGGGACCTTCTAAGGGCTTGAGTCATGTTATCACACAATTTGTACTTTGATAGTAGGAAAGGTTAAACAAGAGAAAATTGGTGTAACTGGAGAATAATCCTATCATTATCACCTCAATAAGATGTCTCTTTATATTTAGGGTGGTAGGCCTAGGGGAGACGTCCCCGGTGACTTGGGGTTTTGAGAAGGCAAGTGAAAGTAGCTAGGTAAAAGGTCCCCTCTCACAAGTCATCACTGATCAAAAAGTCCTATTTAAATAACCAATTAATATGTAATATTCCATAACTATACCTTCCTGGAACAAAGCAACATGAAAACTATATATTTGCAAGAGCACTTGCTGGTTAGCACTTCATAAAACTGTTGACTTTCTTAAACAAAGCAATTTGTTGAATATAATGAAGTAAACAAAAATCTTATGAAAACAATGTTTATAGAGAAATACTTCACATAAAATGTCTTAAGACAAGCTTCAAGATGACTAAAACCCATTAACCATTGAAGTCGTATCATTAGCATTTGATAGAAGGACGTAAGACAAACTAAAATTCAGCCTTTACAATTTCTTTATGAGACTTTAATGTTGCATTAAATGGTTGTAACTTACTTTAATAACAACAACAAGTAGGTTAGTATATCAAGCTATTCTAGGGTTAGAAAGTCTTAGTAGGTTGTTTGAAGAATAGGTTTTGAAGGTTTGTTTGATCAAAAACTCAATGGTGGTCTTAGACTAGTGCTTTATTAGGGAAAATGGAGTCAATAAAGTGGTTGCAACTATTGAAGGAGCAGGATGATAATGGGAGATCCAAAGACAATAGGAGTTGATGGATCAAGTGTTGGTAAGCCAAGGCTTCAACCATCAAACCCTAGGGGAAAATGACTACTAAGGTGTAGGTAAACCTAGGCATTAGTAGATTTTCCTCCCTATTTAACTCAAAGACTGAAGCAAGTGACGACTAAGATGAAGCAACAAGTGCTATGGTGTTGCAATGGCAAGGCCCTTAGCAATGGCTTCAAGAAAAATGACTCCTTGGCACAATCTAGTAGGTGGATAGCAATTGAGATAAGGACAATAACATGTGCTTAATATCCTAGGGTTTTAAGCTAGCAATTTTATAATCTTTATAAAAATGAAAAGTAAATATACTATAACCATTCAAAAGCAAGAAGAATTTCATAATTTTAATTACATTCACCAAGAATAATCTAGCACATCACCTAGTTGTAAACTCTCCACCAAGAAAATGCCAAAAAACACAAAGAATAGCCTTCCTTCAACAAATGCGCACTAAATTTCAGTCATAAAACCCTAATTAGGGTGAAAATTTCATACCTCACAAGTGTGAGTGAAAGATGATGAAAAATAAGAGGCAATTTCCCCTTATTTATACAATACCAAAGACAAAAATTAGGTCAAAAAGGCTGACATGGCCAGTCACAAATATAATCCAGTTTTTACATTAAATGTCACAATGAAACCCTAAATCGAGCTGCTAAGGTGACATAATTCCCTTTTAGGATGATGTTAGGCCCTTTTTGGGCAACATTGGCCTCCTGGAGAAAAATGTTAGGCCTTCTTGGGCCTTGGGAACCTTCCACACGTGCCACTTGGCACACAACTACCTCCAAAACCTCCCAAATCATTGGATGACATCATGGGTGACCTGGATGACATCATGTGCCTTCCAAGGCCTACATCATGGTGGAAAGGGAACAAACCCCTTGGGTCTATACCTGCCATGTTACCCCTGGTGAAACTTCCTCCTCTCTCTCTGGTGCAATCCTCTGATTTGTCTCTGCCCCTTGCTGGGGTCTCAACATCCATCTGGTGGGATTTTAGCCCCATGGACGTCTGAACTAATCATCTCCCCAAGTTTACATGTCCATCGGGGTACCTGTCCATAGGGTGTGACCCTGCAACATCAACAGATACTCCCTCCATGGGATCATTATTCATAGGGATCATAGCAATGTCAATCACATCTAATCATCAAGTTATTAAACATGTGCATAAAACCCCCTTTACCGGAAAAAGTGCTCAAAGACATTATACTAATCTACAAGCCAAGTTTGGAGGAAATGCTAGGATGTCCTATTGGACTAATGCCCATTAGATGTGGGATGTTTCCAGGAGAATTCAAACCTAGGCCATGTGAGTAGATGAGGTGGTAAGGGATTTCTGAGCAAGTGGTGCAGTGATAGAAGGGAAATGTATGGCTTACATGTGGGTGCCTCTAAAGAGGGTGAGTTACACCTGTCATGGATGAAAAAACTTTCAAGCCCATTCATGCCTTTTATCTTTATTCTTATTTCTTTTTATTTCAAGAGGCTAGTTAGTGGACGTTGCCCTGGCATGGCAACCAGTGGTTGCAATGTTACCCACAAGCATTTCACAGAAATGAGAAGTTTGGCTCGTGATGAGACCCCCTTTCTCTTGGATATTCCACCAAGAGCCACTACCCTGGCGTGGTGACCAACTTTTGGTAGTGTCATACCGCTACATTCCCATGGACCTAATAGGTTGGCTCATAATGAGACCCCTTATCCTCTAACTAGGTCTTGTTTTTATTTTTTTTTATGGGTCCCTTTGTTTCTTGTTGAGAATCTTTTTATTTCTTTCTCGGGGATCCCTGGGCGAAGCATATCAAGGTTTCATTCTTTTCGATTTTATCTCTTTCCAGCTACTTTTACCCTCTAGGCATTTATCCCCTTCTTCCCACAAGGCAAGGTACAACCCTTAGATATTTGGCCAACCCAATGCCCAAACCAGTGTAATGGGATGGATGAGTGGGAAAAATATGAAAAGTGGTAAGTATGGTGGGAGGGAAAACTCAAACCCTATGGGTACCAACTTACTAGGGTATCCTGTCATTCCCCTCAGGTGTGGTAAAGTGGAAAATCATATGATCCAAGCACCCGTTAGAAACAAAAATAATTAAATTCACATATTCAAAGGTTTTGAGGATCAGAGTGACACATACCATGATACCCAGACTCATTACCTCATGGAGAAAGATCCATTTTTGTTGCAGGACCAGGCCTAGTTGATGGATGTTGTTGTTGATGATAAAGTGGAGGTGCTAAAGAATGAAAGGATGGGCCCTCTAGGCCCATGCTCAATTCGATATGGCTTTCGGTACTCTCTATCTAGGACCTATGGGACTTGAGACATGATCTCCTTAGTTATCCCTAGGTTAGGAGATAAAATCTGGCTCCAACTAGGGGACATGTGCTCACCGTAGAGTGCATGAGAACCTCAACATATCTGGCATAACCTATGACTTGCTTGATCTCAACATAAGGTTGTCAACAATCATTTGGGGTGGTGATATCACCCCCAACTCATACATATATAATACAAAATGTGAAAAACAAGCATATGTACAAATGTGAATACAAACTATTCTAGCATGAAATTCAAATGGTATACACAATGAATGCAAATGCCTACTTACCTACACTTACCTGTCATGTTGTTGGTGGGTAGTAACGCTTGATGTGGAAAGCGTTCAATGGTAACTTCAGATCCTCTCCCTCCATGGTCCCTAGATTGAAAGAGTTTGTCCCTGCAGGACTTATGATCTTGTAAGGATTTGTCCATAGTCCATCCAACTTTTTGCACATACCAGGTTTCACCCTTCTCTCATCCCATAACAACACCATATCTTGACCCTCAACAAAATCTCTCTCTTTTGCCTTGTGATCGAAGGTGTTCTTTATTTTTTCTTGGCTTCTTGCCATTTGGCTCAGGGTGGTTCTTCTATCCTCATTCAATTCTATTAACTGGTTAATTCACCCTTGGATTGATTCTCTATCAGTAGCATACTACCGAGAAAAATGAAGGATGGGGATTTGGAGGTTCACATGAATTTTCACTTCTAATCCATATACTAGCTCAAAATGGGTCCTTCCTATTGAGGTCTTTGTTGTTATTCGATCTACCCACAAGGCATATTTAATTTTTCTATCCCAAGACCTCTTTTTTCCCCTACAACTTTCTTGATAATGTTCATAAGGTTCTTATTGCTAGATTCTGCTAATTTGTTTCCCTGAAGATAGTAGTTGGAGGAATGAGATAGGACAATGCCGTACTTGAAACAAAATTGTGCTAGTGAATGGGAGTTGAATACCTTGGCATTGTCTGTAGTAATCTTGGATGGGACACCAAACCTAGTTATGATTTGTTCCTCCAAAAAGTTAATCACTACTTCCTTAGTGTCCTTCTTTGTGGGGATAGACTCTACCCATCTAGTAAAATAATATGTGGTTGTTAGGATCCAATGGTAAACATTGATCAATTTGTCCTTAAATTCTCCAATGAAATCTAACCCGCATTGTTGAAACGAATCTTCTACCAGTACGGGTTTTAGAGGTTGTGTTGGGATTGTTTTTATCATAGAAGTATTGGCAAGGCTAGCAAGATCGGACATATCGGTGAGTATTAGAAAATAGTGTTGGCCAATAGTATCCAACTCTCAAGATGTTGTGGGAAATAATACGAGCTGTGAAATGTCCACCAAAAAATCCAGAGTGTAATTCCCTCAACAACTTCTCAGCTACGTCTCGGTTGAAACATCTAAGGAGAACTCCATCGAGATCCTTTCAACCAAGGCCATTTTCAGTTAGGCAGTATTTCATAGCCTTAAGCCTCAAAGCCATTCTTTTGTAGTCCACTAGGTGATCTGGGAATGATAAATTCTTAAGGTAGTAGATGATATCAGAATACCACTCGTCATGCTCTAATTCACCGACTACCACATTTATTTGTTCACTTTCTCCCATTTGTATGGCCTCTTGGTTGCTCTTAGTCAACATCTGGGCCAAAACTTGTCCCTTTACGATCTTGGTGGGTTTTATCTCTAAGTCATACTCTTGGATTTTGGAACCCACTTTCCCTTAGTACACATACAATCTTGTTGCGATAAAACATCCTTCACTGCTGGGTATGGGACATAAGCTTTGATTTTGTTGTAACCCACGTAGTTTCTAAAGTGGTCAAGGGATTTCACTAAGACATACGCTTGCTTCTCAGTAATAGAATAATTCAGCTCTGAATGCCTAAGGACTTTACTCATGAAGGCTATAGGGTGTTCATAATCGTCAACGTATTTTTGTAGCAAGATGCCTGCAATGGTATCCTGGGAGGCAAAAGAGAATATTATGAAGTCTCATGAATAATCTGGGTTGGTCAAGATTGGGGCTTGGGAGATAGATTCTTTTATGTCTTCAAAATATTTGATGGCTTTATCATCCCATTTAAACACAACGTCCTTCTTCAGTAAAGTATTCATGGATTTTATCCTTTTGACAAAGTTTGGGACAAATATTCGAACGAAATTTATTTTTCCAAAGAAGGATTGCAAGGACTTCTTGTTGGATGGGGGACGTACATCCTTAATAGATTGAACCATTTCAGGGTCTATGGATATTCCTCCTTCCAATGCTATGTGACCCAAAATTTTCCCTTCATCTATCCCAAAGACAGATTTCTTAGGGTTCAAGGAGATACCATATTTCCTACATCGTTCAAAAACAATTATGAGGTGTGATATGTGGTCTTTCCTCTCCTTTGAAACAACTGTGAGATCATCTTGGTAAATCTCTATGATTTTTTGAATGAGATCCTAAAAGGAAAAATCCATTTCTCTTTGAAAGGTAGCACCGACGTTCATAAGGCCAAACGACATTCTCAAATACATAATTGTTCTCCATGGTGTGGTAAATGTCATTTTAAGTTGGCCTTCTCTTTTAAGCAAGACTTGGTTGTACCTGGAAAAACCATCCAACATGGACATCATCCATGCCCCTCTAACCCTTTGAAACAAATGTTCCATATTTGGGAGGGGGTAGTTGTCCTTCAAGGATAATTGGTTAAGGTTTCGAAAATCAACACACAAACGTATATCACCAGTTTTTTTTCGGACAAATACCAAATTCAACATCCATGATGAGTACCCGATGGGAGATATGATACCATCATCAACCATCTTTTGGAGTTCCTTTTGTATTTGGTTTTCCAAATTCGGGTTGATGTGTCTTAGTTTTTGTTAGAAAGGTTTGGCTCCTTCTATCAAAGGTATAGCATGTTGGATGGCATCACCCCTATAAGATTTTAATTCATCATAATTCCAAGTGAAAGTATCCTTGAATTCTCTTATGAGGTCTAGAATTTCCATCCTTTCCTTCTCAACAGTTCCTTTCCCTATCTTGACCATCCTTGGATCCATCTCCGTACTAATGTTGAATTCCAAGGCTTCATCTATTTGTTTGTTAGGCTTCTTTCCCTTGAAACCATTATGTCTGTAAAAGAGGTGTTCTAAAGGGACACATCCTTTAGGAAAGGTGTTATTTTGAAGGTTAACCACATCCAAGTCCATAGAATCAACCAGGAATTTTACTTTTGAATCAGTGAATTATTTACTATTTTCCATAAACCTAATGATCTGGTCATCATCTTCAAAGACTTGCCAGTGTTCCAAGTTATCAGGGATAGAAGGCCTAAAAACGACTTCAATTTTGCATAGGTCTCGGAGTGGACCATCACAAGGTTGTAAGGTAGAAGAAGAAACAACCAAGGCACCTACCACATGGTTCTCTTCTCGGGTAACGACTTTGATTGTCACCATCTCAAAATATTTGCAATGGATCGTGTAAAGTCATGGTCCCCCTTCATATTTTCATTCTTGGTAGCAAAGTCTAGTAACACTTGTGACACTATGAGTTTTGAGTCCCCTATCACCCTTAAGTGTGTGACACCTTTATCGATGGCCAATTTGAGACCTAGGATCAGAGCTTCATATTCAACAATGTTGTTTGTACAGTGATAATCAAGTCTATAAGAATAATAGAAGGTCTCTTTGGAAGGGGTTTTCTAGACGATACCTACCCTTGACCCAGAACTTGAATGAGATCCATCAAACTCTAAAGTCCATAATCCTTCAGGTGTTTTAGCAGTCCCACCTCCCGAAATTGCTTCTTGGATGAACCAATTCTCAATGCCATTGTTAACACATAAGAGCTGATCATCTGGTTCACCAGGGGTTTCAACTAGGGATCCTATAATGGGTTCTTTGTGCAAGGTGAAGAATCCTCCTTTAGGGTGAGGTATGACCACTTCGGATCCTTGGTTTTGGAAGTTCACAGCCTAGTATTCTACAAGGTCCTTGTGGAATATGATACCCCGATTTCTCAAATCATATATTACGAACACATCTATAGTAAAAGGAGTGCTAGGGAAAGAGTCAAAAGAAACATTCAAATCCTTCATAATTACCTTTGCAAAATCTCCTTGTGTGCTTGGTTGTGATATACTTAGACCCAATTGATGCATGACCATCTCAGTCATAATGTTGGTTGTAGTGTTTGGGTAAAAGACACAGTTATGGAGGAGGGAGTCATTGAATCAGAGAGTAACATAAAAAGGTGTGGTTTCCCCATACCTTGGTCCAATGCTTTCCACCTGGTGGACAAAAGGAGAAACTTATTCAAGAATGTCATCTTTTTAAATTTGTGTTAGGGAAACTTCAATATCTTCATTCTTGTGTGTTGCAAAGATGTTTTGAATGGGTTCTACTTTCTCAAGAGGTTAGTTGTCTTGAGAGAATAAGGAAACATCTTGTATGTTGGTGGAACGTGTGTTCTACTTCCTAGGGTAAGCACTGGATTCCACCCCAAGAATCTCGGGAAGGTTAGGATCAAATTCCACAACGCCCTCATTATTTGATTCCCGTGAGTCATTGTTGTCCAAAATGTTATTTTGATGGATGGATCCCTCGAACCTAAGGTTTTACTCAATTTGATAAGCAGCTTCTTGTGCTTCGTATAAGCTTGAGAGTAATCGATTCTGCAGGGTGAACCATAGATTTCCCTCTAAGGAGTCCAAGTAATGCTGGAGAATAGCACTTTCAGAGTTAAAGTTGGGTCGAATTTTTTTAAAGAGAAGATTGAACCTATCATTGAAGTCGTTAATTCTCTCGTTGGATCCTTTGCAAATTTGGATGTATTGGGAGTAAAAGGATTGTACGTTTTCTTGTTTACACCACTTCCATTTGAAATCCAAATCTAGGTCCTCAGAGGTCTTGAAGCTTACACTTGGTTGAGTGTCGATCCATTTCCTAGCACTCCTGGTGAGTGAGCTTACAAAGAGTCTCATAAATACATCAGGGTGTTCTTGTCAAAATTGATGAAAATCAAAACCCTCACAAAACTTGGTCCAATGTGAGTTACCATATGATCCCCCTTCCCCTAAAAACATGGGTATCCAAGAATTATCCTTATTGGGTGGATCATGTATTCCTCCATGGGTATTAGCTAGATCAAAAGAGTCAAAAAGATGTTTATGAGACCACTTAGGAGGATTTGCAGGGGTAACAGAGTTTGCAGGGGTAATAGAAATTACAGTAGGAGAAGGGGGTATGTACTGACACCCACTACAGGTCATCATTTGTGAAGTCACTAGATTATTTTCTTGAAATTATCAAAGAGGTAAGGGAATCACCCTTAGTGGAGTCGTCAGGTAAGCTTGTAAGATAAACATTATTGAGGAAAGGATTACCAAAAATGTGTCATTTCAGGAAGATTGACTTAGTGTTCCCCGACAACAGCACCAAAATGTTATCGCACAATTTGTACTTTGATAGTAGGAAAGGTTAAAGAAGAGAAAATTGGCATAACTAGACACTAATCCTATCACTGCCACCTCAATAGGATGTCTCTTTCTATTTAGGGTGGTAGGCCCATGGGAGACATCCCCGATGACCTGGGGTTTTGAGAAGGAAAGGGAAAGTAGATAGGTAAAATGTCCCCTCTCACAAGTCATCACTGATCAAAAAGTCCTATTTAAATAACCAATTAATATGTAATATTCCATAACTATACCTTCCTGGAACAAAGCAACATGAAAACTATATAATTGCAAGAGCACTTGTTGATTAGCACTTCATAAAACCATTGACTTTCTTAAACAAGCCAATTTGTTGAATATAATGAAGTAAACATAAATATTATAACAACAATGTTTATAGCGAAATACTTCACATAAAATGTCTTAAGACAAGCTTCAAGATGACTAAAAACCATTAACCATTGAAGTCATATAATTAGCATTTGATAGAAGCACATAAGACAAACTGTAATTCAACATTTACAATTTCTTTATGAGGTTTTAATGCTGCATTAAATGGTTGTAAATTACTTTAATAACTGCAGCAAGTAAGTTAGCAGATCAAGTTATTCTAGGGTTAGCAATTGTTAGTAGGTTGTTTGAAGAATAGGTTTTGAAGGTTTGTTTGATAAAAACTTCAATGGAGGTCTTAGACTAGTGCTTTCTTAGAGAAAATGGAGTCAATAAAGTGGTTGCAAATGTTGAAGGAGCATGATGATAATGGGAGAGCCAAAGACAAGAGGATTTGATGGATGAAGTGTTGGTAAGCCCAGGCTTCAACCACCGAACCCTAGGGTAAAATCACTACTAAGGTGTAGGTAACCCTAGGCCTTAGTAGATTTTCCTCCCTCTTTAACTCAAATAATGAAGCAAGTGGAGGCTAAGATGAAGAAACAAGTGCTATGGTGTTGCAATGGCAAGGCCCTTAGCAATGGCTTCAAGAAAAATGACTCCTTGGCACAATCTAGTAGGTGGATAGCATTTGAGATAAGGGCAATAACATGCGTTTAATATCCTAGGGTTTTAAGCTAGCAATTTCACAATCTTTAGCAAAATGAAAAGTAAGGATACTGTAACCATTCAAAAGAAAGAAGAATTGCATAATTTTACTTACATTCACCAAGAATAATCTAGCACATCACCTAGTTGTAAACTCTCCACCAAGAAAATGCCAAAAAACACCAAGAATAGCCTTCCTTCAATAAGTGTGCACTAAATTTAAGTCATAAAACCCTAATTGGGGTGCAAATTTCATACATCACAAGTGTGACTGAAAGATGGTGAAAAATAAGAGGCAATTTCCCCTTATTTATACAATACCAAAGACCAAAATTAGGTCAAAAAGGCCGACATGGACAATCACAAATAATATTCATTTTTTACATTAAATGTCACAAGTAAACCTTCAATCAAGCTGCTATGGTGGCATCATGCCATTTCAGGGTGACGTTAGGCCCTTTTTTGGCAACATTGGCCTCCTGGAGCAAAACGTTAGGCCCTGTTGGGCCTTAGGAGCCTGCCACACGTGCCACTTGGCACACAAATGCCTCCAAAACCTCCCAAAGTGTTGGATGATGTCATGGATGACCTAGGTTATGTCAATGGCGTTCCAAGGCCTACATCATGGTGGAAAGGGAACAACCCCCTTGGTTCTAGGCTTGTCAGACTACCCTTGGTGAAACGTCCTCCTCTATCTCTTGTGCAATCCTTTGATCTGTCTCTGCCCCCTGTTGGGGTCTCAACATCTATCTGGTGGGATTTTATCCCCATGGCATTCCGAACTAATCATATCCCCATCTGTACCTATCCATCAGGGTACCTTTCCATCGGGTGTGACCCTGCAACATCAACAGATATGACCTTCTCGGGCTCATAAGTCACATGGATCATAGCAATGTCAATCACATATAATCATGAGGTTATTAAACATGTGCCTAAAACCCCCTTTACCCGGACAAGTGCTCAAAGACATTATACTAATATACAAGCCAATTTTGGAGGAAACACTAGGACGTCCTATTGGGCTAATGCTCATTGAATTTGGGACGTTTCCGATAGAATTCAAACCTAGGCCATCTGAGTGTATAAGGTGGTAAGGGATGTTTGGGAAAGGGGTGTAGTGATAGCAGGGAAATGTATGTCTTACCTGTGGGTGCCTATGAAGAGGGTGAGTTGCACCTGTCATGGATGAAAATGTTTCCAAGATCATTCATGCCTTTTATCCTTCTTCTTATTGCTTTTTATTTCAAGAGGCTAGTTAGGGGACACTTCCCTGGAGTGGTGACCAGTGGTGGCAATATTACCCACAAGCATTCCATGGAAGTGAGAAGGTTGGATTGTGATAAGACCCCCTTTCTCTTGGCTATGCCACCAAGAGACACTACCCTGTCATGGTGACCAGCTGTTGGTAGTTTCATACGACTAGATGCCCATGAACCTAATAGGTCGGCTCTTGATGAGACCCACTATCCTCTAACTAGGTCTTATTTTCATTATTTTTTATGGGTCCCTCTGCTTCTTGTTGAGAATATTTTTATTGCTTTCTCGAGGATCCTTGGGTGATGCATCTCAAAGTTTCATTATGTTTTATTTTATCTTTTTCCAACTAATTTTACCCTTTGGGCCTTTAGCCCCTTCTTCCCACAAGGAAAGGTACAACCCTTAGATATTTGGCCAACCCAATTCTTGAACCAATGTAATGGGATGGATGAGCAAGAAAAATATGAAAAGTGGTAAGTATGGTGGCAGTGGACGATGGTCTTTCATGAATCCCCCCAGTGGAACATCAAACCCTATGGGTACCATCTTACTAGGGCATCTTGTCATTCCCACCAAGTGTGGTCAAGTGGAAAAGCATAAGATCCAAGCACCAGTTAGAAACAAAAAGAATTAAATGCACATATTCAAAGATTTTGAGGATCAGAGTGACACATACCATGATACCTGGACTCATTACCTCATGGAGAAAGATCCATTTTTACTGCAGGACCATGCTAAGGTGATGGATGTTGTTGCTACTGACAAGGTGGAGGCACTGAAGAATGAAAGGATGGACCCTCCAGGTCCATGCTCATGTCGATCTGGCTCTTGGTACTCTATATCTAGGACATGTGGGCCTCGAGACATGATCTCCGTAGTTATCCCTAGGTGCCAAAATGTTATCACACGATTTAAAATTTGATAGTACGAAAGGTTAAATAAGAGAAAATTGGTGTAATTGGAGACTAATATTATCACTATCACCTCAATAGGATGTCTATTTCTCTTTAGGGTGGTAGGACCAAGGGAGACGTCCCCGGTGACCTGAGGTTTTGAAAAGGCAAGGGAAAGTAGCTAGGTAAAAGGTCCCCTCTCACAAGTCACCACTGATAAGAAAGTTCGGTTTAAATAACAAATTAAGATGTAATATTCCAGAAGTGTACTTGCCCGTAACAAAGAAACATGAAAACTATATATTTACAAGAGCACTTGCTGGTTAGCACTTCATAAAACCATTGACTTTCTTAAACAAAGCAATTTGTTGAATATAACGAAGTAAACAGAAATATTATAACAACAATGTTTATAAAGAAATACTTCACATAAAATGTCTTAAGACAAGATTCAAGATGACTAAAAACTATTAACCATTGAAGTCATATCATTAGCATTTGATATAAGCAGATAAGACAAACTATAATTCAACCTTTACAATTTCTTTATTGGATTTTAATGCTACATTAAATGGTTGTAACTTACTTTAATAACTGCAACAAGTAGGTTAGCATATCAAGCTATTCTAGGGTTAGAAAGTGTTAGTAGGTTGTTTGAAGAAAAGGTTTTGAAGGTTTGTTTGATCAAAAACTCATTGGAGTTCTTAGACTAGTGATTTCTTAGGGAAAATGGAGTCAATAAAGTGGCTGCAAATGTTGAAGGAGAATGATGATAATCAGAGAGCCAAAGACAAGAGGATTTGATGGATGAAGTGTTGGTAAGACAAGGCTTCAACCACCAAACCCTAGGGGAAAATGACTACTAAGGTGTAGGTAACCCTAGGCCTTAGTAGATTTTCCTCCCTCTTTAACTCAAATAATGAAGCAAGTGGATGCTAAGATGAAGAAACAAGTGCTATGGCGTTGCAATGGCAAGGCCCTTAGCAATGGCTTCAAGAAAAATGACTCCTTGGCACAATCTAGTAGGTGGATATCATTTGAGATAAGGAAAATAACATGTGTTTAATATCCTAGGGTTTTAAGCTAGCAATTTCATAATCTTTAGAAAAATCAAAAGTAAAGATACTCTAACCATTCAAAAGCAAGAAGAATTGCATAATTTTACTTACATTCATCAAGAATAAGCTAGCACATTACCTAGTTGTAAACTCCCCACCAAGAAAATGCCAAAAAGCACCAAGAATAGCCTTCCTTCAATACGTGTGCACTAAATTTAAGTCATAAAAACCTAATTAGGGCGCAAATTTGGGACCTCACAACTATAACTGAAAGATGATGAAAAATAAGAGGCAATTTCCCCTTATTTATACAATACCAAAGACCAAAATTTGGTCAAAAAGGTCGACATGGCCAATCACAAATAATATTCAGGTTTTACATTAAATGTCACAATTAAACCCTAAATCAAGCTGCTAAGGTGACATCATTCCATTTTAGGGTGATGTTAGGCCCTTTTTGGGAAACATTGGCCTCATGGAGAAAAACGTTAGGTCTTGTTGGGCCTCAGGAGCCTACCACACATGCCACTTGGCACACAAATGCCTCCAAAACCTCCCAAAGTGATGGATGATGTCATGGACAACCTAGGTGATTTCATGGGACTTCCAAGCCCTACATCTTGGTGGAAAGGGCACAAACCCCTTGGTTCTAGGCTTGTTAGACTACCCCTGGTGAAACGTCCTCCTCTCTCTCTTATGCAATCCTCTGATCTGTCTCTACCCCCTGTTGGGGTCTCAACATCTATCTAGTGGGATTTTATCCACATGGCATTCTGAACTAATCATCTCCTCATCTGTACCTATCCATCGGGGTACCTGTCCATCGGTTGTGCCCCTGCAACATAAACATATATGCCCTTCTCAAGATCATAAGTCACATGGATCATAGCAATGTCAATCACGTATAGTCATGAAGTTATTAAACATGTGCATAAAACCCCCTTTACCCAAACAAGTTCTGAAAGACATTATACTAATCTACAAGCCAAGTTTGGAGGAAACACTACGACATCCTATTGGGATAATTCTCATTGGATGTGGGATATTTCCGAGAGAATTCAAACCTAGGTCATGTGAGTGTATGAGGTGGTAAGGGATGTCTGGGAAAGGGGAGCAGTGATAGCAAGGAAATGTATGGCTTACCCGTGGGTGCCTATGAAGAGGCTGAGCTACACCTGTCATGGATGAAAATGTTTCCAAGACCATTCATGACTTTTATCTTTATTCTTATTTCTTTTTCTTTCAAGAGGCTAGTTAGGGGACACTGCCCTGGAGTGGTGACCAGTGGTGGAAATATTACCCACAAGTATTTCATGGAAATGAGAAGGTTGGATCATGATAATACCCCCTTTCTCTTGGCTATGCCACCAAGAGCCACTACCCTGGCGTGGTGATCAGCTGTTGGTAGTGGCATACCACTACATTCCCATGAACCTAATGGGTCGACTCTTGATCAGACCCCCTATCCTCTAACTAGGTCTTATTTTTATTATTTTTTATGGGTCCCTTTGCTTCTTGTTGAGAAGATTTTTATTGCTTTCACAGGGATCCCTGGGTGAATCATCCCAAAGTTTCATTCTTTTTTATTTTATCTTTTTCCAGCTAATTTTACCCTCTGGTCCTTTAGCCCCTTCTTCCCACAAGGCAAGGTACAACCCTTAGATATTTGGCCAACCCAATTATTGAACCAATGTAATGGGATGGATGAGCAGGAAAAAGACGGAATGTTGTAAGTACGGTGGGAGCGGACGATGGTCTTTCATGAATCCCCCAAGTGGAAAATCAAACCCTATGGGTACCATCTTACTAGGGCATCCTGTCATTCCCCCAAAGTGTGGTCAAGTGGAAAAGCATAAGATCCAAGCACCAGTTAGAAACAAAAAGAATTAAACGCACATATTCAAAGGTTTTGAGGATCAGAGTGACACATACCATGATACCCGGACTCATTACCTCATGGAGCAAGATCCATTTTTACTGCAGGACTATGTTGAGGCAATGGATGTTGTTGCTGCTGACAAAGTGGAGGCACTGAAGAATTAAAGGATGGACCCTCCAGGTCCATGCTCAAGTCGATGTGGCTCTTGGTACTCTATATCTAGGACCTGTGGGCCTCGAGACATGATCTGCTTAGTTATCCCTAGGTGCCAAAATGTTATCACATGATTTGTAATTTGATAGTAGGAAAGGTTAAAGAAGAGAAAATTGGTGTAACTGGAGACTAATCTTATCACTATCACCTCAATAGGATGTCTATTTCTCTTTAGGGTGGTAGGCCCAAGGGAGATGTCCCCGATGACCTGGGGTTTTGAGAAGGCAAGGGAAAGTAGCTAGGTAAAATGTCCCCTCTCACAAGTCACCACCGATTAGAATGTCTGGTTTAAATAACCAATTAAGATGTAATATGCCAGAAGTGTACCTTCCCGTAACAAAGCAACATGAAAACTATATATTTGCAAGAGCACTTGCTGGTTAGAACTTCATAAAACCGTTGACTTTCTTAAACAAAGCAATTTGCTGAATATAATGAAGTAAACAAAAATCTTATAACAACAATGTTTATAAAGAAATACTTCACATAAAATCTCTTAAGACAAGCTTCAAGATGACTAAAAACCATTAACCATTGAAGTCATATCATTAGCATTTGATAGAATCACATAAGACAAACTATAATTCAACCTTTACAATTTCTTTATGAGCTTTTAATGTTGCATTAAATATTTGTAACTTACTTTAATAACTGCAGCAAGTAGGTTAGCAGATCAAGCTATTCTAGGGTTAGAAAGTGTTAGTAGGTTGTTTGAAGAATACGTTTTGAAGGTTTGTTTGATCAAAAAAACTCAATGGAGGTCTTAGACTAGTGCTTTCCTAGGGAAAATGGAGTCAATAAAGTGGTTTCAAATGTTGAAGGAGCATAATGATAATGGAAGAGCCAAAGACGAGAGGATTTGATGGATGAAGTGTTGGTAAGCCAAGGCTTCAACCACCAAACCCTAGGGGAAAATGACTACTAAGGTTTAGGTAACCGTAGGCCTTAGTAAATTTTGCTCCCTCTTTAACTCAAATAATGAAGCAAGTGGAGGCTAAGATGAAGCAACAAGTGCTATGGTGTTGCAATGGCAAGGCCCTTAGCAATGGCTTCAAGAAAAATGACTCCTTGGCACAATCTAGTAGGTGGATAGCATTTGAGATAAGGACAATAACATGTGTTTAATATCCTAGGGTTTTAAGCTAGAAATTTCATAATCTTTAGCAAAATGAAAAGTAAAGATACTATAATCATTCACAAGCAAGAAGAATTGCATAATTTTACTTACATTCACTAAGAATAATCTAGCACATCACCTAGTTGTAAACTCTCCACCAAGAAAATGCCAAAAAACACCAAGAATAGCCTTCCTTCAATAAGTGCGCATTAAATTTAAGTCGTAAAACCCTAATTAGGGCGCAAATTTCAGACCTCACAAGTGTGAATAAAAGATGATGAAAAATAAGAGGCAATTTCCCTTTATTTATACAATACCAAACACCAAAATTAGGTCAAAAAGGTCGACATGGCCAATCACAAATAATATGCAGTTTTTACATTAAATTTCACAATTAAACCCTAAATCAAGCTGCTAAGGTGACATCATGCTATTTTAGGGTGACGTTAGGCCCTTTTTGGGAAACATTGGCCTCCTGCAACAAAACGGTATGGCTTGTTGGGCCTCAGGAGCCTGCCACATGTACCACTTGGCACACAAATGCCTCCAAAACCTCCCAAAGCATTGGATGAAGTCATGGATGACCTGGGTGATGTCATAGGCCTTCAAAGGCCTACATCATGGTGGAAAGGGCACAACCCCCTTAGTTCTAAACTTTTCATACTACCCCTGGTGAAACGTCCTCCTCTCTCTTCGGTGCAATCCTTTGATCCGTCTCTGCCCCCTGTTGGGGTCTCAACATCTATCTGTTGAGATTTTATCCCCATGGCATTCCGAACTAATCATCCCCCCATCTGTACCTATCCATCGGGGCACATGTCCATCGCGTGTGACCCTGCAACATCAACAGATACGCCCTTCTCGATCTCATAAGTCACATGGATCATAGTAATGTCAATCACATATAATCATTTAGTTATTAAACATGTGCATAAAACCCCCTTTACCCAGACAAGTGCTCAAAGACATTATACTAATCTACAAGCCAAGTTTGGAGGAAACACTAGGACGTCCTATTGGGATAATGCTCATTAGATGTGGGATGTTTCCGAGATAATTCAAACCTAGGCCATGTGAGTGTATGTGGTGGTAAGCGATGTTTGGGAAAGGGGTGCAGTGATAATATGGAAATGTATGGCTTACCTGTGGGTGTCTGTGAAGAGGGTGAGTTGCACCTGTCATGGATGAAAATGTTTCCAAGACCATTCATGCCTTTTATTTTTATTCTTATTTATTTTTCTTTCAAAAGGCTAGTTAGGGGACACTGCCCTGGAGTGGTGACCAGTGGTGGAAGTATTACCCATAAGAATTTCATGGAAATGAGAAGCTTGGATCGTGATAAGACCCCCTTTCTCTTGGCTATGCCACCAAGATCCACTACCCTGGCATGGTGACCAGCTGTTGGTAGTGTCATACCACTACATGCCCATGAACCTAATAGGTCGGCTCATGATGAGACCCCCTATCCTCTAACTAGGTCTTATTTTTATTATTTTTTATGAGTCCCTCTACTTCTTGTTGAGAAGATTTATATTGCTTTCTCAGGGATCCCTGTGCAAAGCATCTCAAAGTTTCATTCTTTTTGCTTTTATATTTTTCCAGCTAATTTTACCCTCTGGGCCTTTAGCCCCTTCTTCCCACAAGGCAAGGTACAACCCTTAGATATTTTTCCAACCCAATTCTCAAACCAATGTAATGGGATGGATGAGTAGGAAAAATATGAAAAGTGGTAAGTACGGTGGGAGTGGACGATGGTCTTTCATGAATCCACCCAGTGGAAAATCAAACCCTATGGGTACCATCTTACTAGGGCATCATGTCATTCCCCCCAAGTGTGGTCAACTGGAAAAGCATAAGATCCAAGCACCAATTAGAAACAAAAAGAATTAAATGCACATATTCAAAGGTTTTTAGGATCAGAGTGACACATACCATGATACCTGAACTCATTACCTCATGGAGCATAATCCAATTTTACTACAGGACCATGCTGAGGCGATGGATGTGGTTACTTCTGGCGAAGTGGAGGCACTGAAGAATGAAAGGATGGGACCTCCAGGTCCATGCTCAGGTCGATCTGGCTCTCAGTACTCTATATCTAGGACCTGTGGGCCTTGACACATGATCTCCTTAGTTATCCCTAGGTGCCAAAATGTTATCACATGATTTGTAATTTGATAGTAGGAAAGGTTAAAGAGGAGAAAATTGGCGTAACTGGAGACTAATATTATCACTATCACCTCAATAGGATGTCTATTTCTCTTTAGGGCAGTAGGCCCAAGGGAGACGTCCCTGGTGACCTGGGGTTTTGAGAAGGCAAGGGAAAGTAACTAGGTGAAAGGTCCCCTCTCACAAGTCACCACCGATCAGAAAGTCCGGTTTAAATAACCAATTAAGATGTAATATGCCAGAAGTGTACCTTCCCGTAACAAAGCAACATGAAAACTATATATTTCCAATAGCACTTACTGGTTAGAACTTCATAAAACTGTTGACTCTCTTAAACAAAGCAATTTGTTGAATATAATGAAGTAAACATAAATCTTATAACAACAATGTTTATAAAGAAATACTTCACATAAAATCTCTTAAGACAAGCTTCAAGATGACTAAAAAACATTAACCATTGAAGTCATATCATTAGCATTTGATAGAATCACATAAGACAAACTATAATTCAACCTTTACAATTTCTTTATGAGCTTTTAATGTTGCATTAAATGTTTGTAACTTACTTTAATAGCTGCAACAAGTAGGTTAGCAGATCAAGCTATTCTAGGGTTAGAAAGTGTTAGTAGGAGGTTTGGAGAATAGGTTTTGAAGGTTTGTTTGATCAAAAAAACTCAATGGAGGTCTTAGACTAGTGCTTTCTTAGGGAAAATGGAGTCAATAAAGTGGCTGCAAATGTTGGAGGAGCATAATGATAATGGGAGAGCCAAAGATGAGAGGATTTGATGGATGAAGTGTTGGTAAGCCAAGGCTTCAACCACCAAACTCTAGGGGAAAATGACTACTAAGGTTTAGGTAACCCTAGGCCTTAGTAAATTTTCCTCCCTCTTTAACTCAAATAATGAAGCAAGTGGAGGCTAAGATGAAGCAACAAGTGCTATGGTGTTGCAATGGCAAGGCCCTTAGCAATGGCTTCAAGAAAAATGACTCATTGGCACAATCTAGTAGGTGGATAACATTTGAGATAAGGAAAATAACATGTGTTTAATATCCTAGGGTTTTAAGCTAGAAATTTCATAATCTTTAGCAAAATGAAAAGTAAAGATACTATAACACTTCAAAAGCAAGAAGAATTGCATAATTTTACTTACATTCACCAAGAATAATCTAGCACATCACCTAGTTGTAAACTCTCCACCAAGAAAATGCCAAAAAACACCAAGAATAGCCTTCCTTCAATAAGTGCGCACTAAATTTAAGTCATAAAACCCTAATTAGGGTGCAAATTTCAGACCTCACAAGTGTGACTGAAAGATGATGAAAAATAAGAGGCAATTTCCCTTTATTTGTACAATACCAAAGACCAAAATTAGGTCAAAAAGGATGACATGGCCAATCATAAATAATATGCAGTTTTTACATTCAATGTCACAATTAAACCCTAAAACAAGCTGCTAAGGTGACATCATGCCATTTTAGGGTGACGTTAGGTCCTTTTTGGGAAACATTGGCCTCCTGCAGCAAAACATTACTCCTTGTTGGGCCTCAGGAGCCTGCTACATGTACCACTTGGCACACAAATGCCTCCAAAACCTCCCAAAGTGTTGGATGACATCATGGACGACTTGGGTGATGTCATAGGCCTTCAAAGGCCTACATCATGGTGGAAACGACACTACCCCCTTGGTTCTAAGCTTGTTAGACTACCCCTGGTGAAACGTCCTCCTCTCTCTCTGGTGCAATCCTTTGATCTATCTCTGCCCCCTGTTTGGGTCTCAACATCTATCTGGTGGGATTTTAGCCCCATGGAATTCCGAACTAATCATCTCCCCATCTGTGCCTATCCATCGGGGTACCTGTCCACCGGGTGTGACCCTGCAACATCAATAGATATGCCCTTCTCGGTCTCATAAGTCACATGGATCATAGCAATGTCAATCACATATAATCATGAAGTTATTAAACATGTGCATAAAACCCCCTTTACCCAGACAAGTGCTCAAAGACATTATACTAATCTACAAGCCAAGTTTGGAGGAAACACTAGGACATCCTTTTCGGATAATGCTCATTAGATGTGGGATGTTACCGAGATAATTCAAACCTAGGTCATGTGAGAGGATGAGGTGGTAAGCGATGTCTGGGTAAGGGGTGCAGTGATAATATATAAATGTATGGCTTACCTATGGGTGCATGTGAAGAGCGTGAGTTGCACCGGTCATTGATGAAAATGTTTCCAAGACCATTCATGCCTTTTATCTTTATTCTTATTTATTTTTCTTTCAAGAGGGTAGTCAGGGGACACTACCCTAGAGTGGTGACCAGTGGTGGAAATATTACCCATAAGAATTGCATGGAAATGAGAAGCTTGGATCGTGATAAGACCCCCTTTCTCTTGGCTATCCCACCAAGAGCCACTACTCTGTCATGGTGACCAGCTGTTGGTAGTTTCATACCACTACATGCCCATGAACCTAATAGGTCGGCTCATGATGAGACCCCCTATCCTCTAACTAGGTCTTATTTTTATTATTTTTTATGAGTCCCTCTACTTCTTGTTGAGAAGATTTGTATTTCTTTCTTGGGGATCCCTGGGCAAGGCATCTCAAAGTTTCATTCTTTTTTCTTTTATATTTTTCCATCTAATTTTACCCTCTGGGCCTTTAGCCCCTTCTTCCCACAAGGCAAGGTACAACCCTTAGATATTTGGCCAACCCAATTCTCAAACCAATGTAATGGGATGGATGAGTAGGAAAAAGATGAAAAGTGGTAAGTACGGTGGGAGTGGACGATGGTCTTTCATGAATCCCCCCAGTGGAAAATTAAACCCTATGGGTACCATCTTACTAGGGAATCATGTCATTCCCCCCAAGTGTGGTCAACTAGAAAAGCATAACATCCAAGAACCAGTTAGAAACAAAAAGAATTAAATGCACATATTCAAAGGTTTTGAGGATCAGAGTGACACATACCATGATACCTAGACTCATTACCTCATGGAGCAAGATCCATTTTTACTGCAGGACCATGCTGAGGTGATGGATGTTGTTACTACTAGCGAGGTGGAGGCACTGAAGAATGAAAGGATGGGCCCTCCAGGTTCATGCTCAGGTTGATCTGGCTCTCGGTACTCTATATCTAGGACCTATGGGCCTCGAGACATGATCTCCTTAGTTATCTCTAGGTGCCAAAATGTTATCACACGATTTGTAATTTGATAGTAGGAAAGGTTAAAGAGGAGAAAATTTGTGTAACTGGAGACTAATATTATCACTATCACCTCAATAGGATGTCTATTTCTCTTTAGGGTGGTAGGCCCAAGGGAGACGGCCCTGGTGACCTGGTGTTTTGAGAAGGTAAGGGAAAGTAGCTATGTAAAAGGTCCCCTCTCACAAGTCACCACCGATCAGAAAGTCTTGTTTAAATAACCAATTAAGATGTAATATGCCAGAAGTGTACCTGCCCGTAACAAAGAAACATGAAAACTATATATTTGCAAGTGCACTTGCTGGTTAGCACTTCATAAAACCATTGACTTTCTTAAACAAATAAATTTGATGAATATAATGAAGTAAACAAAAATATTATAACAACAATGTTTATAGAGAAATACTTCACATAAAATGTCTTAAGACAAGCTTCAAGATGACTAAAAACCATTAACCATTGAAGTCATATCATTATCATTTGATAGAAGCACATAAGACAAAATATAATTCATCCTTTACAATTGCTTTATGAGATTTTAATGATGCATTAAATGGTTGTAGATTAATTTAATAACAACAACAAGTAGGTTAGTAGATCAAGCTATTCTAGGGTTAGAAAGTCTTAGTAGGTTGTTTGAAGAATATGTTTTGAAGGTTTGTTTGATAAAAATCTCAATGGAGGTCTTATAGTAGTGTTTTCTTAGGGAAAATGGAGTCAATAAAGTGGCCTAAAATGTTGAAGGAGAAGGATGATAATGGGAGAGCCAAAGACAAGAGGAGTTGATGGATGAAGTGTTGGTAAGCCAAGGCTTCAACCGTCAAACCCTAGGGGAAAAGGACTACTAAGGTGTAGGTAACCCTAGGTATTGGTATATTTTCTTCCCTCTTTAACTGAAAGGATGAAGCAAGTGACGACTAAGATGAAGCAACGAGTTCTAGGGTTTTGCAATTGCAAGGCCCTTAGCAATGGCTTCAAGGAAAACAACTCCTTGGCACAATATGGTAGGTGGATAGCAATTGAGATAAGGACAATAACATGTGCTTAATATCCTAGGGTTTTAAGCTATCACTTTCATAATATTTAGAAAAATTCAAAGTAAAGATACTATAACCATTCAAAAGAAAGAAGAATTGCATAATTTTACTTACATTCACCAAGAATAATCTAGCACATCACCTAGTTGTAAACTCTCCACCAAGAAAATGCCAAAAAACACCAAGAATAGCCTTCCTTCAACAAGTGCACACTAAATTTTAGTCATAAAACCTTAATTAGGGAGAAAATTTCAGACCTCACAAGTGTGAGTGAACGATGATGAAAAATAAGAGGGAAATTCCACTTATTTATACAATACCAAAGATCAAAATTAGGTCAAAAAGGTCGACATGGCCACTCACAAATAATATGTGGTTTTTACATTAAATGTCACAATTAAACCCTAAATCAAGCTAATAAGGTGACACCATGCCCTTTTAGGGTGACGTTAGGCCCTTTTTGGGTAACGTTGGCCTCCTAGAGCAAAACATTAGGCCTTTTTGGGACTCAGGAGCCTGCCACACGTGCCACTTGGCACACAACTGCCTCCAAAACCTCCCAAAGAAGTGGATGATGTCATGGATGACATGGGTGACGTCATGGGCCTTCCAAGGCCTACATCATGGTGGAAAGGGCACAACCCCTCTAGGTCTAGGCCTGTCGGGCTACCCCAGGTGAAATGTCCTCCTCTCTCTCTAGTGCAATCCTATGATCTGTCTTTGCCCCTTGTTGAGGTCTCAACATATGTCTGGTGGGATTTTAGCCCCATGGAGGTCTAAACTAATTATCTCCCCTTGTGCACCTGTCCATCAGGGTACCTTTCCATCGGGTGTGACCCTGCAACATCAACAGATACGCCCTCCATGGGCTGATAAGTCACAAGGATCATAGAAATGTCAATCACGTATAATCATCAATTTATTAAACATGTTCCTAAAACCCTCTTTACTCAGACAAGTTCTCAAAGAAATTATACTAATCTACAAGCCAATTTTGGAGGAAACGCTAGGATGTCCTATTGGGCTAATGCTCATTGGATGTGGGATGTTTCTGGGAGAAGTCAAACATAGGCCATATTAGTGGATGAGGTGGTAAGGAATGTCTGGGAAAGGGGTGCATTGATAGTAGGGAAATGTATGGCTTACCTGTGGGTGCCTTTGAAGAGGGTGAGTTGCACCTGTCATGGATGCAAATGTTTTCAAGCCCATTCATGCCCTTTATCTTTATTCTTATTGATTTTTCTTTCAAGAGGCTAGTTAGGGGACAATTCCCTGGCGTGGTGACCAGTGGTGGAAATGTTACCCACAAGCATTTCACGGAAATGACAAGGTTGACTTGTGATGAGACCCCCTTGATCTTGGTTATGCCACCAAGAGCCACTACCCTAGTGTGGTGACCAACTGTTGGTAGTGTCATACTACTACATGCCCATGGACCTAATAGGATGGCTCATGATGAGACCCCCCCATGGACCTAATAGGATGGCTCATGATGAGACCCCCTATCCTTTAACTAAGTCTTGTTTTTATTATTTTTTATGGGTCCCTTTGTTTCTTGCTAAGAAGCTTTTCATTGCTTTCTCGGGGATCCCTGGGAAAAGCATCTCAAGGTTTCATTCTTTTGGATTTTATCTTTTTCCAGCTACTTTTACCCTCTGGGCCTTTAGCCCCTTCTTTCCAAAAGGAAAGGTACAACCCTTAGATATTTGGCCAACCCAATGCCCGGACCAGTGTAATGGGATGGATGAGCAGGGAAAAGATGAAAAGTGGTAAGTATGGTGGGAGCGGATGATGGCCTTTCATGAATCCCCCAATGGAAACTCAAACCCTATGGGTACCAGCTTACTAGGGCATCATGTCATTCCCCCCAGGTGTGGTCAAGTGGAAAAGTAGAAGATCCAAGCACCCTTTAAAAAAAAAAGAATTAAATTCACATATTCAAAGGTTTTGAGGATCAGAGTGACACATACCATGATACCCAGACTCATTACCTCATGGAGCAAGTTCCATTTTTGTTGTAGGACTAGGCCGAGGTGATGGAAGTTATTGCTGCTGACAAAGAGAAGGTGCTGAAGAATGAAAGGATGGGCCCTCCAAGGCCATGCTCAAGTTGATCTAGCTCTCGGTACTCCATGTCTAGGACCTGTGGGCCTCGAGGCATGATTGCCCTAGTTATCCCTAGGTTAGGAGATGACAAGTCCAACATGGGTCCATCCTCGATCCTTTCAAAAATTATGTACCAACACCTATTATCCTTAAGGATGTGATGGTTTCCACGCCAACATCCTTGTCACTCTGAATGCCAAGTCTAATTAATGGTCGATATCATTTCACCGCTCAAGCCTTTGATAGTTCAATGGATATCATTGAATCAGAATAAAACCTCTCCAGAAATCATAGCCTACTCTGACAAAGGGTTGGGATCTATTCATCGCGCTGAGCCAGTGGTTGTGATTCCTTCAAGCTCAAAACATGGGTTTTATACATGTTATCAGTACAGATTTGGACTTAGCAGTTCAAGTATTTCCTCACAGTATTTTCTAAGGATTACCAGGCCTTCAGGATGTCTGCAGTTCTCCTCTAAACCGACTAAGGAATTCTCTCTTCACCTCTTTAGGTGGAGATTCACATCCTGCAAGTTGCCAATATCAAGACATTGGGTTTCACGGAAGAATTACAACTCTATGAACCCCATAGAGGCACCTCTCAGGCACTAATACATTCCCATTCCTATCTCAGGACACGTTGTACATTCCTCCTAGGGGGTATTGTGCATTCTTAGTTTATATGCCTATTTTCTATTCATAGGCATCGCACTATAACGATACTTTGATATGCACCCAGGAGGCACAAACATATCGATATCTAGGGTTATATTCACAAGAGGAAATCGATTGCATTGTTTCTTTAGTCAACCAAGATAAAACGTAGGGTCCTCCTGCTCATATATGCAATACACATGGAATTCAATTCAGATGTATTATTATACAAGTACAATGACTTCCAATATAACAATATCAACACCATTGACCATGTATACAAAGCTACACACAATCAGAGGCATCGATGTTTTATCTCTTTTTATGTACACATAGTGAAGATATACTTATCTGATTACAGGTTGCATCCAACCAACTGAATGTGGGTGTTTTCCTTTCCACCCAACCTTAGGCTTTTCATACTTAGTCACTTCAGCAACAAGCCACCACCGTGCCAAGCCATGATACCGCCAGGGAACTCTATATGCTCATCTCTCCTAGCTCGGGCCTCTACGAGGTTTATCATATGCCTTCCAGCATCAAGCTCGCGGCCTCTTGTCTCAAGATAGGTTTTTTGGGTTATTGGACCAGTCTTGCGACCGATTTCTTTCTCTGATACTCCCTTCCTTGAACTCTCCTCGAGTTCTTCCTTCGATGCCTAAACTCTCCTCAAGTTCTTCTTATGTGCATATCTAGGTTGCACACTCTTTCCTCCATCCTCTAAAGCCATACTTCTAGGAATCCTCCTTGCACACACTCATGCATTCTTCTTTCTATATCCTTGTGCGTCCCCTGCATGAAATCTGGAAAGTTCTCAACCTGTCCCCTTCCTTCTATCAGAAGGAAACTCGGGTCAACCTCGGGGGTTGTGGAATGGTATGATGGATACTTTTGGCTAACAGATTCCTACGGTCTTATCCAGGCCCTCCATGTTTCCATTCATTGGGGTGGTTGGTTGCTCAACCATCAGTCATTTTCTCATTAATTGATTTTTCCTTGGGATCAGGTTAAGGCTTATTATTCCAAATCAAATATTTCAGCAAGGAGAATTGGGTCATCTTAGCAGGATGACCCCCTCTCTATGTTCCCACACTCTTTCCCTTTGTAGTGTCATGGCCAATACTTTAAGGCTTCACCCCCACAGTCAGATGTTGGCATTTTCAATTAAGCAACAAACTTTTACAATATTTACCCGTCATTGCATGAAAATCACTAATTATGATTAATTACAAATTGGGAGAAACATGGGTGCTACATCTAATCAATGCGATAATTTGATGGCTCTAAATAATTTTTACTATAAAATTAATACAATGCAACTATTTGGAATGTATGTAGTATATCATTGATTGCCTTGAATGTATTCCAACCATAAAAACAGGCTTAACTAATTCCAATTCCAACTCCACTCAATTATAGATTTCAACCATAAAACACTGAAGGTCATGGATAAGTCGCATGATTCATTTTACATATTTTATCTTCATTTCCTATGAGTTTTTCAAACACATCTTCACACTACAATTTCAAACACCATATAATCATCTACAACTCAATTCGCAGTCTCTGTAATATTAGTAATACATGCATGCAACGATTAGTAATATACCTGAACTGAACTGAAATGAAAGGAAATGTGATTATCTCTTGGATTGTAGAATTTTTGGGTTTGAAATTTTCTGGTAATGGATACCTATTCTGTATAGAGATTGAATTAGTATATATAAAACTTTACCCTTCACGGGTTGTATTTTCACTTTTTTGAATTGAAGGCCAATGTTTTTAGTGCCGCTTTTAAGTCTATAATTGATTTTAAATTGAAATACATGAATGCTACATTACTATTAATATTGTTAAGTCCAACAACTAAATTAATTAGCTTCTATATTAATATCACAATGTAAGATTAAGGTAATTAAACAATGTTTCAAAATATCACAATGTAAAATTAAGGTATCTAAATGATGTTTTAGATATATTTCTAACTGAAATTAATGATGATGATGACGACGATTAATGTTTTTGTGTTTGAAAAGCATTAAGTAAAGCTTTCCAAGATCATCATAGTTTTGTTGAGTTAAGAGGTTAGAAAGGTCTGTAGTGTGACAAATATTTTGAAATTGAAATCTAATCTGAATATATGATAAACAATCTAAAAGAAAGTGCTTTTCACAATTCACAATTGAAATTTCATTTCACAATTCACAATTTGAATTTCTAAAACATTGTTTAAAGCTTAATTGAAAATCGAAAATATTCAATAAATAAATATGTATTTGGAATTGTTTTGGTTTGAAATGTTGAAATTATGATAACAATCAAAAGAATTTGAGGGTTCATGTTACAGTGGCAATTTATTAAACAATGATAGTTACTTAAAAGATATATGCGAGTTTTTGTAAGCCGACTAAGAAAAAAATACATAATCCTACCCTCCTTTTTTTTTTCAAGTTTGCATGGTCTTTCTTATCTCTGTATGCATACAGGGTAATCTGCTTAAGTTTTCCACAAATATTATCCGATGATACAGTTTAAGATGCTTTGGCTTATAATTCTTTCAAAATCTATATAAAACAATAATCAAAAGTGTTAAATCACAAAGTATATCGTGAGATACATTCATGGAAACACTTTTATGATAAATATCTTCCAATAATATCGAAAAACAGTGTTTTTTCCAAACTTATGTGAAAACTCTCCGCCAAAGGTATTTGCATGCCACACTCAATTTTTTTTATTTTTTTTTAAATAGTGTTATTTAACTACAATTTTTTTCCATGTATTGAAGTAAAGGTAAACAATGTGTTAAGAATAGTGTTTTCCACTATATTTTAAAAGTATGGAACAATAAATTAATTAAGAAGACACAATTATATGAAAAATCGTAACTTCAAAAAAGTAAATGGTAAAAAATATTTTTAAGATTTTAAGAAGCATGGAAAAATGACTAAAAACACCATTGAATAAAAAAAAATAAAAAATAAAAATTGAAAAAAATGAAAATAGATGAAAAATAAGCTTTTAAAAAAAAATGTGTAAACATTGTGAATTGAAAAATTTTAAATATCAAAAAACCACCTAAAAAGGGAGAGGGGTGCTACTGGTAGCACCATTTTTAAAAAGGCGGTAAAAAATTGGACCCTCCAAAAAACATAGACCCATCTTTTTTTAGATCTAGGGGAATCGATAACTAGTCGGGATTACCAAGGCGAGGCCCAGGTTCAAATCCCGCTGGCTGCCACTATAAACCCTAGGCTATGGCTAGTGCTAACAATGCATTTCTTTTAAGATCTAGGGGAATAGGTAACTAGCTGAGATTACCTGGGCGAGGCCCAGGTTCAAATCCGACTAGCTGCCACTATATATCCTAGGCTATGGCTAATGCCAATAGCGCGCAAACCAACACCTAGAGGGAAACTTACGGTTAATTTCTGTTCTACTAAGCATCTAGAGGGATTGAATCTCTCAAGGTGCAAACCCTTCCTTCTTAACCCTTCCTCCTTATTTTTTTTTATTATTTAAGAGAAACACATGTCAATTCCACATTGAATTTAAACAAGAAATCACACATAAACCTAATACTGAACTATAAAATAAACCTCTCAACAAAATAATAACATTTTCGAAAAATGCTCTAGATAAAGTGCATTAAGACTGTGTTAAGGTGGCATCCATAATCACAGTGTAGTTGTCGATTTCTATAATTTAAAGTAGATTTTTCATTCATTTCAAGGTATTTATAAACTTGTGTGATTGGATATAAGTGCGTAATATTATCCGATGATACAGTTTAAGATGCTTTGGCTTATAATTCTTTCAAAATGTATATAAAATAATAATCAAAAGTGTTAAATTACAAAGTATATCGTAAGATACATTCATGGAAACACTTTTATGATAAATATCTTCCAATAATATCGAAAAACAGTGTTTTTTCCGAACTTATGCGAAAACTCTCCGCCAAAGGTATTTGCATGCCACACTCAACAATACAACTGCCCCGCAACTGAAAACAGCACTTGAAACGGTAACTTCAACGAACAGAATTGCTGAGACTCCTTTATGTTCAGTGGGTGTGGTGGCAGTAGCAGAAACAAATTGCCCAGTAGTACAGAGACCAGGGTTTCCTGCATCAATAATTATCCTTTGCCCTTCTATGGAATTTGGAAATATTGGAAGGACGCCCGTTAATCTATTGTTTGACACGTTCAACAGTGTAAGACTGCTCATACATGTCAAAGAATCGGGAACTTCTCCTGACAATTTATTGTTGGAAAGATCCAAAATTTCTAGCGTGCTCAAACCGGAAAGAGAACTTGGGATTTCCCCCTCTAGAGAATTGCAGCTGAGATTGAGTTGAATTTGCAACTTCGTGATGGATCCAATTTCCTGTGGAATTGTTCCATTTAGATTGTTGCCACCCAACTGGAGCTCTAACAAGAACACACCGTCTTGAACATTCTTTGGAATCGCTCCTGTTAGGTTGTTGTTCTGTAGTCGCAAATTTTGCAGCTTCCGAAGCTTGAAAATTTTTGGGGGTATGGGCCCTGATAGAAGATTGCCACTCAAATCGATATATGACAAATTAGATAAATTTGATAGATTATGTAGAATGGTTCCATGAAAATGATTACTCGGCAACTTCAGCACTTGCAAATGTATAAGTGAAGCCAGCTGATCGGTTAATGAGCCTGTCAATTTGTTGTGGCTAAGATCAAGTAGTTGAAGACTGGTACAACTCGCCAGCTGCTGCGGAATCTGGCCATCTAGGAGGTTGTTATTCATTTCTAAGTATGTCAATCCAGTCGCATTCCCAATTGTAGAAGAGATACTTCCATTTAGAGAATTGTTGCCTATTCGCAGCCTAAATAACTTTCTCGAGAAATTTTGAGGAATCTGTCCGTTGAGCAAATTCTGCGTAAGGTCCAGAGTATGCAAGTTGCTCAAAGAAAAAAATTCTGGAGGAATTCTTCCTTGTAACCGATTGTAGCTCAGATCGAGAAACTGCAATCCTTTGAGGTTAGCTAACTGATCAGGTATGCTTCCAGAGAGCTGATTCTGATTCGATGAGAAGTGGGTCAACTCTTTAAGTTGACCCAATGTTCCAGGAATCTCTCCAGAGAAGTTATTGGCTGACACATTCAGGGTTCTTAAATGGGCAAGGCTCTCAATACTACCAGAGATGTTTCCCCTCAGCGTATTGAAGCTGAGGTCTAGAAAAGTCAAACCGGTGCACTTCACAATCTCAAGGGGAAATTCATCCGAAAAAGAATTATGGGAGAGGTCTAATTTCTCTAACATCTCCTGATCTCCCAGCAAGGAAGGGATTGAACCAGTGAATTGATTGYGTTTCAAATTGAGCTCTTTCAAGTCTCTCAAATTCTGAATTTGTGGGCCAAAGTCCCCTTCGAATCTATTGTRAGAGACATCTAGGTACTTCAGTTTGCGCATCGGTGCAAGCGAAGGAAGGGAGCCTGACATAAAATTGAAGCTGATATTAAGGACAACCAAGCTGGTGCAASCCTTGATATCATTATTAGATGGGGTGGAYAGCTCATTGTAAGAGACATCTAGGTACTTCAGTTTGCGCATCGGTGCAAGCGAAGGAAGGGAGCCTGACATARAATTGAAGCTGATATTAAGGACAACCAAGCTGGTGCAASCCTTGATATCATTATTAGATGGGGTGGAYAGCTCATTSTTAGAGACATCAAGGACTTGAAGGTATTGAAGCTGGCATACAGTCTGCCAAGGATTGCCCTTCAGCCCCAAACTAGCATTAAGCTCAAAACCGGATATATGAAGCTCAATGACCCTGCTCCTATTTTCAGTGCATTTCACACCAACCCATACACATGGATCATCGGGATTTGCAGTCTTCCATGAAGATATGTAGGATGACAGGTTTTTCATGACCTGTGTTTGTTGGGTATCGAGACAAATTCCAGAATCCAAATATGAAAGAATGAACAGGAGACCGAGAAAGGAAGAATATGTCCAACAATACCTCATTTTTCACAGCAAAGAAATGAAGAATGCGTGCAATCCCTGCTTCAACCTAGTTCTTGGACATCCGCCTCCTGCACAGATTTCGTCTCCGGCCTCCTCCCCAGGCCCTGAATGATATTTATTATTGGGTATGCAGGGTTTCCATTGTTATTCCATGGGTGTCATTTTCAAAATTCAAAAAGTCGAAGGATGGAAGAGTAAAAGTGAAAACCTTTAGGTTTTGGTCAAGATGTGCAGATGCCTGACAAGGGCGTTGAAGGTTCAGAGCAATTGCAGGTCCCCTTCGTTCTTCGTCTCTGTTTTCTCAGGTCTCATACTTGAATAGATTTTATATATTCATTTTAGTTTTTGTTTTTTTCTTTCAATGTGGAAATTCATCGATACTTTTCTACTTAGTAGATGGTATGGATGCTACTTCTCTACTTTGTAGATGGTATGGATGCTAAACAGTAACTTAAGGATATTAAGGTCGAACTTGTGACTTCTCTTCATACAAAAAAATGTGCCTAGTCTCACTAACTCTGTTATCCCATGAAACTATAGTTACATAACTAATATTTATCATTTTTTATAAATTTCATGGTTTTGTTTAAAATAATATTCATTATTTTATATAAATTTATATAATAATATCTTATAAAGAAAAAATTATTAAATTCATAATTATAAAATTAATACATTAATAAATATAATAATATCTTATAAATAAAAAATTACTAAATTCATAATTATAAAATTAATATATTAATAAATAGAAGAAGTTTAAGATTATTAAATTTATGAATATAAAATTAATGCATTAAAATCAAATTAATAAAATAAAGTTTTCAAAAAATTAATTTTAACATTTTAAAAAAATATTTATAAAATCATAATTTAAGAAAAGTTTTTAGAATTTATAGAGTATTAAGTCACTATGATATAGTGAATTAAAATGACAAAAAAATCATAAATTGTTAATATAAATTTTTCATATACAGTAAATCATTGGGTCATCAAAATCGTTAAATTCACAAATTATAATTATAAATTAATATAAATAATCTTTACCCTTTCATGGAAACTTATAAGCCTGAAATATACTATATCATATCGTTGGGTCATCAAAACTATTAAATTTACAAATCATATCAAAACTATTAAATTTACAAATCATAATTATAAATTAATAAGTAGAAATTAATATAAATAATTTTTACTTTTTTCATAAAGCAATAAACTTGAAATACATTATATTATTGGGTCATTAAAATCTTTAGATTTGCAAATCATAATTATATATTAATAAATAGAAATTAATATAAATAAACTTTACCTTCTCATGGAAACCAATAAGCTTTGAATGCCCATTTTGATTATGTGAAAGTAATAATTTGGAGAGTGCCTAAGTTAAGATTGTAATAAGTAAAATTATTATAAGATAATAATTTATAAATAATTAAACTTGACTTTATCAAATCCTAAAAAATTGCAGTGTGAGGATCGACATACCATGTAAATATATAGAAAATTAAAAAATAATATGCTAAGACACTTTGTGATGTTAAAGTCACTCGTTAGACACATGTGGGGACAAAAAATCCAGCCATGTTAAGGATTGGATCCACTGGTGATTTTGACGACTCAAACGGTTTCTCAGCGACAAACTAGTCTCGCAGGTCACGCGTTACTAGAGGAACTCATTTCCAAATGGGAAAATTAGAGTTGGAGCCAAATTTTGGACTATGAAAATCTTCCATTTTCATGTTAGATTTCCCATAAGTAGGGACAATTGTTCCATGATTTCTCCCTCAATAGTGCAAGTCTACAAAAATGTTTCAAATTTTTGGTTTTGGGTCAAATCAAGTTTCGAAAGGTACTAGGGGAAGCAAATCATGATCACGAATGGATTGGGGGTATTTAAGCTCCCCTCTTTGTTATCTATTAGGGAGGATTGAGGGTGAGAGATGGGACAAAGGCCTTAAGTAAGGGTGGTGAAATCAACTTTCCTAGGTGTAGGTCAAGAGAAATAAGCCATACAAGGCTTAGGGGATAGTATGGGAGGCATATCAAATGGTATTGGTAGAAGATCGAGGCTAGACATATCAATCCCTGTGAATACAATCTTTTGTGGAGCATATCAATCAATGGGAATTAGTGGGAATGAGGCAAAGGAAGAGGAGGGAATCTCATTCAATGGAAGAATAGAATTAGGATTGCCTTCCCTTCTCATGGCCAATATTTTATTGGATGCATAGAGAATTGGATTGGTTGGTGGTCATGAGGTTATGTAATGAGAAAGATGTAAAAATCAAATTCATGCAGTAGATTTACTCTTTCCCGTGTATGTTTATTCCTAGGCACAGAGTGATCCAGGTGGATATCGGTGGCCACACACCTTTTCCAATTGGCTCAAAACAATTTTCTGGCAATTTTGGCAATTTACTATTTTTAGCAGTTTTAAACTTCTGGGGCAATTTTGAGGGCCTAAATGAAGGTTTTTCTGGATTGAGATTCTTAATTATAGTTGAAGGCATGATTGAGCCCCAAAAATGAATCTCCTCGATGGTACCTTTCCAACGAGCTATTATACGCCTAAAACGGAGATTGTATGCAAAAGTTATGACCCCGAGAAGTTGATGTACTAACTTACCCAAACGGGGCCCACATGACTTTTGGCGCTTCATATCCAAGGGTTAGGTTTTTGGATGTCTAGGGTTTTTGGCATTCCGTTTTATTGTAAAAAGGCCTTCAGAGCCTCATTGTAATCATTTTCTTGTGAATGCGAGTAGCCATCACATCTCTTCTCAGAGATAAGCTGCCACCATTCTAGCGAGTCCTTCACTCTGTATTTTTATAGTCTCTGTACATTTATTTCATTAACATAAATCATGTTGTCACACACCCACTACGGCATAATAAATTTTTCCACCTTTTCTCGAGGGACAGAATCCCCGAAATGCTACGGGGCTTAGCACAGGCTAGCTCTCCCCTTTTTCTCACCTCCATGAGATCGTTGATCATGATCATAGGCCAAACAACTAGGCACCCTTTTGCATTTCGCGACTTAGCGATATAAGCGAGTCGAGTCTTTCAACTCTGCAAACCCCGAAATGCTGAAATGTCGAAGAGGCTTCGATCAACAATTAGCCCCCTGGGCTATGTTTTGGTCCGTATGACCACTTCTCATAAGACCATAGTCTTATTCCCTTAGGGACTTGTCAATATGAGAGCCCGACCTCTTGTCAATGGGACTCCCAAATTCCTGATTTTTTATTTCCCAAAGTGACCGTTGTCACATTAGCCCTCTTGGCTATGCCCTGATCCAAGTGACCACTCCTCATAAGACCTTCGTCCTATTTCTTTCGGGATTTATGAATAATAGAGCCCGACCTCTTGTCAACGAGACTCTCGAATTCTCGATTTGCGAAATCCCGATGGACTCTCCTAAAATTCTGGATTGTTGCCACGTGTCCTCCCTCAGATGGACAGTCCTCGTCATTTCACGATTTTGCGACTTGCGACCCTCAATGACACAAATCCTTTGTCAATTTGAATCCTCGGTATCCAAAATACCGATGGACTCTCAATCTCTGCCATGCGTCCTCCATGGATGGACAGTCCAGATTGTTTCAGGACTTCGCCAAGTGCGAGGTCAAAATGCTCACCTTCCTCTTTTGTTTCTCGATGTCTGAATCCCCAAAATGGGTGATCTCATGACACGTGGCCTCCCTTACTCGGACAATCCAGATCTATTTCGGGACTTCCATTGTGAAGTTTCCCGACCTCTCGTCATCAGGACCTCCAAAATCTCAAAGTCTGAAACCCCGATACCAACTCCTCTTTCGGGACTTTCGCCTCTGTTCATGAGGGCTTAACCCTCATGCATCTCCTGACATATCCAATGGTTGTCGGGTTTTCTAACTAAGATCTGACGGTTCAGATATCCCGCACTATGCACTCTCTCACTGCTCCCTGGACGTGGAAAAACCAATGGTCCAGATACTCCCACGAACCTTGGGGATCTACGGTCTTGATTTCTTTGCTACTCACGAAGATAGAGGAAAAGGGTTAAGGCATTTAATGCCCTTGTTTCTTCCTCCAATCTAACGGTCGTGAATGGCCACAGATCTTCCGACAGGATCTCGTCCATCAATCGATACTTATCCCTACGTGGCTATTTCGGGATTTTGAGAGGCCCATTCTTCCTCGTATAGGATTACTAAGACTTGCGCCTTCAAATCCTTTTCAGGTTCTTGGTAAGCTTTCCAAGAAGGGTATCTCTGTGGAGAGATCGATTCCGGGTATTCCTGGGGACAAATAAGGATATAGATTTCCCAAAAGCAGACCTGAAGTCCAAATTAGTTCAATATATGTATATATAAATCTATCTATAAACCTAAGCCATAGAGATCTATTCCGGGTATTCCTGGAGACGAATAAGGGCATAGATTTCCCGAAAGAAGACTTGAAGTCCAAATTAGTTCAATATACGTATACATAAATCTATCTATAAACATAAGCCATAGAGATTTATTCCGGGTATTCCTGGAGACGAATAAGGGCATAGATTTCCCGAAAGTAGACTTGAAGTCCAAATTAGTTCAATATACGTATACATAAATATATCTATAAACATAAGCCATATGTGGTCCTTTCGATAAAAGAATGCAACCACCATTTCTGATCAAAACACCACATAGACAGTCTTATACTCAAACCATTCATAAACTGTGCACACTATGAGCATACATGTCAGCTTATAAATTTCAAGATGCAAGATGAGCATAAATGCCAGGATATACATTTCAGGATGCAATATGTAAAACACTTTTCAGAAATAACACCAGATGTGATTGCAACTGCTAAGAGGGGTGCTCGTTTCCACCCAACCGTAGGCTCATCGACTCCCAATGGATTTACAACTAGCCTCTCCCGAGCTAAGACCACGATGCTGCGAGACTGCGTCTCTATTTGCTAGTGATCGAGATCGAAGGTTACTCTCCTTCTTCTCTGCTATCACTCCCTCTATATTTTTCCAGAGTTCTCCTATTCCTCTTTCCCTCATGTCTGCCTTGATCGCACACTCCTCCTGCCTCTTTCTCCTTTCGGTGAGGTTGCGTGTGGCACGACCTTCCTCGCGGTGGTCAATTCTGAGGACTCTACGGATGGGAGGTTCACCCGCATCCCTCATTACTCATGAGGATCCCTTTACCTACCAATCCTGGCGAGTCATTTAATTCGAGCCAGCGAGCCGCTCTTGGTTCTCTGGGCCAGTGAAGTCCAAATACGGTATTGGTTTTGGTGGAAGTTAACGCCACCATTCTAGGTGCCTTCCACCACCTTTCTTTAGACATCGTGGTCTCTTCTTCAACACCTTCCCCTCTCAGTAGTCCTATAATATATATATATATATATATATATATATTTACATTCATTGACCTTTTCCACAAGGTCCATTCACATCACACATTCACATTTTTTGAGTTTGTCATAGTTCTTGGCTAGTATAGTTATTTCTACAGACTGGCGGAAACAGGGTGTTACAATTCCCTTCCCCTTAAAGAAACATCATCCTCGATGTTCTTATCTATCAACATGACATGCATGTATAGAAGTAAACAAAATTGAATATGCCTATCTCATGGCATCCTCCATTTCCCATGTAGCCTCATTTGGGCCAAAATGTCTCCACTGCACCTTGACCTGTGCAATGGTTTGGTTCCGGAGCGGGGTTTCCTTTCTATCTAGTATGCATTGAGGTTCTGGTAGAAAATTTCCCTCTGATTCCTCCTGGATCACAGACCAATCAATTATATGATTAGCATCATGTACATATTTCTTTAATAATGAAACATGGAAAACATTATGTGCTTTTATTGTGGGAGGAAGTGCTAGCCTATAGGCTACAGGTCCCACTCTATCTAGGACCTCAAAGGGTCCACAATACCGAGGTGCCAACTTGACACAAGATCCCATTTTCAGAGAACTCTTCCTGGGCCTTACTCTGAGATATACATGATCTCTCACTTTGAACTCTCTTGGAGTTCTCTTTTGGTCGGTATAACTTTTTTGTTGGTTCTGAGCGACCCTCGGGTTTTGTTTTATCTGAGTCACTTGTTGTTCCATTTCTTTCAACATGTCGGGTCCAAAAGAAATCTTGTTTACGGGATTACTCCAATTGACTGGAGTGTTACATGGTCTACCATAGAAGACTTCGAAGGGACTCATCTTTAAGGATGCTTGGTAGTCGTTGTTGTAGGCGAATTCTACCAGTGGCAGGTAGTCTTCCCACTTCCTAGGTTGATGCATTGCATGCATTCTTAGCATGTCTTCAAGTATTTGGTTCACTCTTTCTATTTGTCCGTTGGTTTGAGGGTGATAGGCGGTGCTAAACAACAATTTGGTTTCTAAGCTAGCCATCAGTGACTTCCAAAAGTTGGAAGTAAACTTTGTGTCTCTAACAGACACGATCTCTTTTGGCATACCATGCAGTCTGAATATCTCTTTCATGAATACCTGGGTGATATCGACTGCTTTGCAAGTGGACTTGATAGGGATAAAATGAGCAGACTTGCTCAATTTATCCACCACTACCATAATGGCATCGTTCTGTTTGGTCGATGTTGGTAATCCGGTGATGAAATCCATGGAGATGGTTTCTCATTTCCATTCTAGGATTGGTAGAGGTTGTAATAATCCTGCTGGGTGTTGGTGTTCTGCTTTAGCCTGTTGGCACTCTATGCATTTGGCCAAGTACTCAGATACGTTTTTCTTCATTCGAGGCCAATAGAATTGTTTCCTGGTGGCCGTGATCATCTTTTGGTATTTTGGATGACTAGAATAGGGTCTTTTATGTAGTTCATCTAGTATGAATCTCTTCAAGTCGTCACAATATGGAATATAAAATCTGCTTTTGTAAGTGAGTAGACCTCCTTCGGTCATCTGGTAGCCTTCATATTTTACTCCGACGGGTTCTTGCTGTAGGTACATGGGCACGGCCTGGACAAAGAGATCTATTTCTTGTGCATTTCTAATTCTTTCCTTGACATCTATCTCGCAGGTGCTTACCACTGCCAGGTGAATTGTTTTCATACTTCTGCTAAGGGCATCGGCCACCCTATTTTCCTTTCCTTTAATGTGTTTGATTTTGAAATCAAAGTTGCTAAGGAGGGCCATCCACCTAGCTTGCCTAGCATTGAGCTTTGGTTGATCAAACAGGTATTGCAATCCACAGTGATCTGTCATAAGTACAAGCTTTCTTCCCAGGAGGTAATGCCTCCACATTTTCAAGGCATGCACTATGGTAGCCAGTTCTAGATCATAGATCACATAGTTGACTTCATGCTCGTTCAATTTTCGGGATTCATAGCAGATCACACTTCCTTCCTGCATAAGGACTCCTTCGAGCCCTTCTGTACAGGCATTTGTGCACATGAGGAAGTCATCTTCTGGATTGGCGATCTTCAACACAGGTGCATGGGTCAGTAGATGTTTCAAGGTTTGAAATATTTCTTCACATTTCTGTGTCCATGGGAATTTTGTCGCCTTCTTCTGGAGGGCAGTGATTGGACAACCAATCTTGGAGAATCCTTTTATAAATCTCCTATAGTATCCTACTAATCCCATAAAGGATCTGACGTCCGAAACATCCTTTGGGGTAGGCCATTCCATGATAGACCTGATTTTGTTAGGGTCTACTGCTACTCCTTCTTCGGAGAGAACATGGCCTAAGTAATGTATTTTCTTCTGGAGGAATTCACATTTTTTGAATTTGGCATAGAGCTAATGTTCTCTTAGCACTTGCAGCACAAATCTAAGATGCTCTTCATGCTCTTTTTTGTTCTTGGAGTAAATTAATACATCGTCAATAAAAACAAGCACAAATTTGTCTAGGAATTTGCTGAGTACATTGTTCATCAAGAACATAAAAGTGGCAGGGGCATTGGTCAACCCAAATGGCACCACTACAAACTCATAGTGACCATACCTCATTTAGAAGGCAGTTTTATGGATGTCTTCACCCTTGATTCGGACTTGATGGTATCCTGATTTCAAATCAATCTTTGAGAAAATAAACACACCCCCCAATTGATCGAACAGGTCATCGATCCTGGGCAAGGGGTACTTGTTCTTTATGGTTACCTTATTGAGTTGCCTATAATCTATACACAGTCTAAGGGTACTGTCCTTCTTTTTCACGAACAGGACTGGTGCTCCCCATGGAGACATGCTGGGCCGAATATAGCCCTTATCCATCATTTCTTTTAATTGCAACTTGAGTTCAACTAACCCGAATGTGCTCATCTGGTAGGGTGTCCTAGACATCGGCACCACTCCTGGTGCAAGTTCTATCAAGAAGTCTATGTCCCTTCTCGGAGGTAAACCCGGTACCTCTTCTGAAAACACATCTTTGTATTCTCTCAGGATAGGGTGATCGTCAAGGCTTGGTTTGTCACCTTCGATTGTTTTCAACACCTGTATTGCATATAGGGGACATCCCTTTTGGCAATACTTTCTCATTTGCAGAGTTGATATTTGTCTCACCAAGATAGGTTTTCGGATCCCTTGAAGGGTTATCTTTTTCCCTTCTTTACTTACACATTCTAAGGTTTTATGGTAACAGTCCAATCTGGCTTTATGGGCAGCTAGCCAATCCATACCAATCAACAGATCATACGATCCCAGGGGTAATATGTTAAGGGTTGCTTGGGTGGGGGATTTACCCAACATCAATTGGTAGGCTGGTATAACCTCTGCTACCCTTCTTTTGGTGCTAGTGGCTAACTATACCAACCATGGCTTGGTATGTTTTTGTGGCTGTAGTTCACACTTATCAATAGCTTTAGGGGCTATATAACTCAAATTTGAACCAGGGTCAATTAAAACAGACACTAGATGGTTGGAAATCATACCTTCTATTTCCACCACTGAAGATTAGTGGTCAACTTGGTTATTATCCAAAGTTGCATGAATTTGTGGCTCATTCCTGGCCACATCATTGACGGTAGTAGCTTCTTGGACGTTATAAATCCTCCGACTATTCTGTTGTTGGTGTGGACAATCTCTCAATAGATGTTCTTCCCCGCAACCCCAACATTTCAAAGGTTCTCTCTTTGGGTTATCATTCTTCACTGATATGGGTCAAAAAGTTTTATTTCTGCTCAAGGAGGGAAAATTATGCTGGTGCATACTCCGAGCTGGCAAGCTCATTCTTGGGTTCTTTTTATAGTTCTTAAATCCTGGGGATTTAATCCCCTCTTTCTAAAATCTTGAACTATTCTTCTGTTTCCATCCTTCGCGAGGTTCTGCTCGATGTTCAAACTGTTCATGAAAATAGGTTGCCTTTCAAATAGTGCCTTCTAGAGTCTTGGGCTCATCAAATTAAATTCTGTTCCGATAGTCCTTAGGTAGTCCACTAATGAAGCATTGCACCTTTTCCTTTTCCGCCTTGATATAGGGTACATACCTCAACAAATCGAGGAATTTGTTGACATGATATTCTATAGTGAGTTGTCCCAGTTTGAGTTCATAAAACTCTTTAGTCTTTTCGTCGAAATATTTTTCCGACAGATACTTCTTTCGGAAGTATTTCTCAAACCGTTTCCAAGACAGGTCCTCTTTGCGAACCCCTTTTACATTCTTAAGGTCTTCCCACCAAATGGAAGCCTTTCCTTTCAAGTTCAAGGTGGCCACTCGGGCCTTCATATTTTATGAAAAGTCATGGACTTTGAAATACTTCTTTAGTCCAAGTAGCCAGGCCTCTGCTTCCTCTCCCTTCTTTATTTCACTGTCGAAGGAGGGTGGTTTGGATTTTCTGAATTCTTCGAATTTTCGACCTTTGGAAGGATTTTTCTTCTTCTATTTCTTTCGAGAATAGGAACTGGTTCTGCTGCTAGAAGAGCTCTCTGAATCGCCAGCTTCCTTCTTAGAGGAATCATCCGATGCTTGTCCTTTACCTCTGGGGTGGACCTTTTTCGAGGTGCTCCTATCAATGTGACCATTGATATGACCATGTTTCTGAGTTTCAGGTTCATGCTGCATTTGTCTTTGTAGATCGGATAAACTCTGTAGTAAAACTGTGTTAATTTTTGTTTGCTTTTCTTGTTCTTTCATCATCCTTTCATTGTCATCCTTGCAGCTTTGTAATTCAACCATGAGACTCCTTATAGTCTCGGCTAGATCTGGAGGGGTACCTGCTGCCCTCCTTTCGTCAGACTCTTTGTCTCTATTGTGGGATCCCTCTCCCACTTCATGGTGAGTCACCATACTATGCATTGATAATTTCCCATGGTTGATCTTCATCTTGTGTGCAAACGGAAAAACGTTGGTTGTTAGTCAATTTTTATATTTATTTATAACCAGTACATAATTCATATTTTCACATGTACACACACACAATAGGGGTTTTTCATTCTTAACTTCGTCTTTTGATTAGGAAGGTTAAGACAAGGGGTTACTCTTTTTAGGAGTGTTCCGAATGGAGCTTCTGCACAACCCGTTCATGAGCCCAAGCAAGCAAAGTGTTGTAACCATGCTCTAATACCAATTTGTCACACACCCACTACGGCATAATAAATTTTTCCACCTTTTCTCGAGGGACAGAATCCTTGAAATCCTATGGGGCATATCATAGGCTAGCTCTCCCCTTTTTCTCACCTCCATGAGATCGTTGATCATGATCACAGGCCGAACAACTAGGCACCATTTTGCATTTCATGACTCAGCCATATAAGCGAGTCGAGTCTTTCGACTCTGCAAACCCCGAAATGCCGAAATGTCAAAGAGGATTTGATCAACAATTAGCCCCCTGGGCTATGTCTTGGTCCGTATGACCACTTCTCATAAGACCGTAGTCTTATTCCCTTCGGGACTTGTCAATACGAGAGCCCAACCTCTTGTCAATGGGACTCCTGAATTCCCGATTTTCGATTTCCTGAAGTGGTTGTTGTCACATTATCCCTCCTGGATATGTTCTGATCCAGGTGACAACTCCTCATAAGACCTCCATCCTATTTCTTTCGGGATTTATGAATACGAGAACCCGACCTCTTGTCAATGGGACTCCCAAATTTCTGATTTGCGAAATCTCGATGGACTCTCCCTTTCGAGACTCTCCCGAAATCCTGGATTGCTGCCACGTGTCCTCCCTTAGATGGACGGTCCTCATTGTTTCATGATTTCATGACTTGCGACCCCCAATGACACAAATCCTCTGTCAATTCGAATCCCCGGTATCCAAAATATCGATGGACTCTCGATCTCTACCACATTTCCTCCACGGATGGATGGTCCAGATTATTTCAGGACTTCGCCAAGTGTGAGGTCAAAATGCTCACCTTCCTCTTTTGTTTCTCGATGTCCGAATCCCTGAAATGGGTGATCTCGCGACACGTGGCCTCCCTTACTCGAACGATCCTGATCTATTTCGAGACTTCCATTGTGAATTTTCTCGACCTCTCATCATCAGGACTTCCGAAATCCCAAAGTTTGAAACCCCGATACCAACTCCTCTTTTGGGACTTTCGCCTCTGTTCATGAGGGCTTAACCCTCATGCATCTCCTAACAGATCCAACTGCTGTCGGGTTTTCTAAATATGATCTGATGGTTTAGATCTGTCCCATGCTGTGCACTCTCCCACTGTTCCCTAGACGTGGAAAAACCAACGGTCTAGATACTCCCTTGGACCTTGGGGATCTACGGTCCCGATTTCTTCATTACTCATGAAGATAGAGGAAAAGGGTTAAGGAATTTAACGCTCTTGTTTCTTCCTCCAATCTAATGGTCGTGAATGGCCACAGATCTTCCAACAAGATCTCATCCATCAATCGATACTTATCCCTATGCGGCTATTTCAGGATTTTGAGAGGCCCATTCTTCCTCGTATAGCATTACTAAGACTTGCGCCTTCAAATCCTTTTTAGGTTCTTGGTAATCTTTCCAAGAAGGGTATCTTTGTGGAGAGATCAATTCCGGGTATTCCTGGGGACGAATAAGGGTATAGATTTCCCAAAAGTAGACTTGAAGTCAAAATTAGTTCAATATACCTATATATAAATCTATCTATAAAAATAATCCATAGAGATCTATTCCAAGTATTCTTGGAGACGAATAAGGGCATAGATTTCCCGAAATTAGACTTGAAGTCCAAATTAGTTCAATATATGTATACATAACTCTATCTATAAACATAAGCCATAGAGATCTATTTTGGGTATTCCTAGAGATGAATAAGGGCATAGATTTCCCGAAAGCAAACTTGAAGTCCAAGTTAGTTCAATATACGTGCACATAAATCTATCTATAAACATAACTCATACGTGATCCTTTCGATAAAAGCATGCAACCACCATTTCTGATCAAAACACCACACAGACAGTCTTATACTCAAATCATTCATAAATTGCACACACTATGAGCATACATGTCAGCATATAAATTTCAAGATGCAAGATGAGCATAAATGCCAGGATATACATTTCAGGATGCAAGATGTAAAACACTTATTAGAAATAACACCAGATGTGATTGTAACTGCTAAGAGGGGTGCTCGTTTCCACCCAACCGTAGGCTTAGCAACTCCCAACAGATTTACCACTAGCCACCCCCGAGCTGAGACCACGATGATGGGAGACCGTGTCTCTGTTTTCCAGTGACCGAGAATCAAGGTCACTCTCCTTCTTCTCTGATATCACTCCCTTTGTATTTTTCCAGGGTTCTCCTATTCCTCTTTCCCTCACGTCTACCCTTATCACACACTCCTCCTGCCTCTTTCTCCTTTCGGCGAGGTTGCGTGTGGCACGAACTTCCTCGTGGTGGTCAGGTCTGAGGACTCTATGGATGGGCATCTCACCCCCATCCCTCATTACTCATGAGGATCCCTTTACTTACCAATCCTGGCGAGTCATTTAATTCGGGCCAACGAGCCGCTCTTGGTTCTCCGGGCCAGTGAAGTCCAAATATGGTATTGGTTTTGGTGGAAGTTAACGCCACCATTCTAGGTGCCTTCCACCACCTTTCTTCAGCCATCGTGGTCTCTTCTTCAGCACCTTCCCCTCTCAGCAGTCCTGCAATACATATATATATTTATATTATTATTTACATTCATCGACCTTTTCCATAAGGTCCATTCACATCACACATTCACATTTTTGAGTTTTCCACAGTTCTTGGCCAGTATAGTTATTTCTACAGACTGGGGGAAACAGGGTGTTACACATGTATTATTGTATATTTGTGTTTATGGTTGCATCTTCGATACATTTCTATTATATTATTGGATATCTACGATATCTCTGTACATTTCTTTATTATATCTCCACTCTCATTTCATGTTGACAATAATCTGGATCAGTGGTATCAGAGCAAGTTGCTCTTGATCGTTTTTCAGTGCATGTCCCCAACGAGGTCTGAGTATAGAAATTTGGGTCTCGATCTTGTCTCTCTTGAAGACAATCCCTCTCACACACCCAATAAACCTTCCATGGCAGAAGAAAAGAAAAACAATGGAGCAAACGATCCAATCAATTTGTTGCTTGAGCAATCTCTCACGCGACAGAGGGATGACATGACGGATAATTTTTCCCACATCCTTCAATGCCTCTTGATAGAATCAGGCACATCTTCATCAAGCGACCACTTTGGAGGAACCTCACCTTTTAAGGTACAGGTCAATTTTGATATTCCTATATTTGAAGGTCAGATAGATGTGGATGCCCTAGACAAATGGTTAAATCTGTTAGAAGGTTATTTCTCTGTTCACAATTTTTTTGATAGAGAAAAGATCATCTTCGCACTCCTTGAGGCTCACCCCTATGTCAAACATTGATGGGAAACTTACTGGGAGCAGAGTTCCACATAGGAGTTTGGAATATATGGGGTCAAGCCAACTTGGGATTTTTTTGTGGATGCGGTAAAGGAACAGTATTACCTTGTTTGCAACTATGAGGACTGGTACATGAGATGGATCACACTGCGGCAAGAGAGGGGCCAAGCAGTGTCGAAGTTCACCAATACCTTCCATACCTTGCGCACCATGTTGGGTATCAAAGACTTCGAGCGACATTTGGTTTTGAAATACCATGGGGCTCTACACAGATACATCAAAACTGAAATGGATTTTTTGGACATCTCATCACTTGGTTCTACTTATTGATATGTTGTTAAAATAGAGTAGAAGTTTAAGCACCAAAACAAATGGGAGTTTGGATATGAAAATCCGCAACAACCAAAGTATGAGAAAGACGGTCCTAACAAACAGTCTCCCAAAAACCAGTCCAAGCCATAAGAAAAGAAGGGTCATGGGAAGACAAAGAAGGAAACCAAAAAATGGTGCGATTTCCACAAAATTCCCTAGCACAACACCAATGAATGTCGCTCAAAATAGTCATTGGTGGCCAAGATCAAAGACAAGGAGCCAAACCCTGATTTAGAATCTGATTATGAAAATATTGGTAAAAGATAGATCATCGACATAGACCCCACTGCTATTGTCGCGACCACAACAATTCAACTAGAAGAGGGGGAGCACCTTTTTCATTCACAGATGTGATTGAAGGGGACCCCACTGCATTTTATTGTTGATAGTGGAATCCAGAAGAACCTCATCTTAGCAGAGGTTGTCAAACAATTGGGATTGTCGACAACACCACACCCGCAACCATACAACATCGAGTGGCTTCGCCAAGGATGAGATCTTTGTGTCAGCCAGCAATGTTGATTGTCATACGACATCCAACCCTTCAAGGATGAGGTATTATGTTATTTTTACCCACTGGATGTTTTTGATGTTCTCTTGGGCCAACCATATATGTGGAGACACCATGTTGTTTATGAGTCTCGACCTCGCAGTGTCATTGTTTCTCTAGGGGGTCATCTCTATAGAATACCATAGGTAGTTATGACTATTGTTCCACCTAGACAATGTCGCAAGGTAGTATCTTATACTACAAAATTCAGCTTCTTCACAATCTGTTCAAAAGGGGAACAAAAGGACACTGCAGCCACTACAGCCTCGCCCTAAGCACCTTCTATCCAATGGAATTAGGTCGTCAAGGTTGCATCAAAGGCCAAATATTTCTTCTGCATACCATCCCTTCATGTAGCTCAACTTTTTGAATAGCCTTAGCCTCAATAGGTTCATGACAGACTTCCACAAACTGAGCAGCGCGATGTCTCGAGCAAGGCAAGCAGCTCACCAAGATGAAGATTCAACAAACGCTTTTCCCTATCCCACAAGAACTCAATGCAATGGAGACCATTTCTTCCTAAGGAGGGAGGATTGATCCAGGTGGATATCGGTGGCCACCCACCTTTTCCAACTGGCTCAAAATAGTTTTATGGCAATTTTGGCAATTTACTATTTTTAGCAGTTTTAAACTTCCGGGGCCATTTTGAGGGCCTAAATGAAGGTTTTTTGATATTGAACTTCTCATTGATATCCAAAGGTATGATTGATCCCCCAAAATGAATCTCCTCGATGGTACCTTTCCAACAGGCTATCATACGCCTAAAACGAAGATTGTATGCAAAAGTTACGACCCCAAGAAGTTGATGTACTAACTTACCCAAATAGGGCCCACATGACTTTTGGTGCTTCATCTCTTAGGGTTACGTTTTTGGATGTCTAGGGTTTTTGGCATTTTGGTTTATTGTAAAAAATCCTTCATAGCCTCATTGTAATCATCTTCTTGTGAATGCGAGTAATCGTCACATCTCTTCTCAGAGATAAGCTGCCACCATTCTAGCGAGTCCTTCACTCTGTATTTTTACAGTCTCTGTACATTTATTTCATTAATATAAATCATGTATTACTGTATCTCCGTGTTTATGGTTTCATATCTCATACATTTTTGTTATATCATTGGATATCCATGATATCACTATACATTTCTTTATTATATCTCCGCTCTCATTTCGTGCCGAAAATAATCTGGGTCAGTGGTATCAGAGCAGGTTGCTCTTGATCGTTTTTCAGTACATGTCCCTGATGAGGTCCGAGTATAGCAAGTTGGGTCTTGATCTTGTCTCTCTTGAAGAAAATCGTTCTCGCACACCCAAGAAACCCTCCATGGCAGAAGAAAAGAAAAACGACGGAGCATACGATCCTATTAATTTGTTGCTTGAGCAAGCTCTCACGCGACAAAAGGATGAAATGATGGAGAATTTTTCCCACATCCGTCAATGCCTCCTGATAGCATTAGGGGAATATTCATCAAGGAGACACTTTGGAGGCACCTCTCCTTTTAAGGTACAGGTTAATTTTGATATTCCTATATTTGAAGGTCAGATAAATGCAGATGCCCTTGATAAATGGTTAAATTTGTTAGAAGGTTATTGTTTATAGTATGGTAGATACAAGAGGTATTTACCTCCAAGTGTAAACCTGACAAGGATAGAATACTCTGGGAAGCAAGAAGAAACCCTAATGAGTTGGCTAATAACCCTAGAAGACTTGTCAGCTCAAGAATATTATTTATATTAGGTTATTAGCCTCCAAGAGAAGAAGTTGGCCATAAATAATATTATATACTAAACAGACAGATACCCATAATGAGAAGTTGGCCTTGGAATTTAGCCAAAATTAGTATAAATATAGGAGGCTAGTTCTCATTCTGGCGGGCAATCTCAGAATTGCAGAGCAACACTTGTGCACACTACAATTGCCCAGTTTCTGTGCAGGTTTGGAGGAGAGCTGTCGTTGCAGCTGCTGCAGCTAGCAGTTACGCTTGGACTATCTCTTGGCTAGGATTTGGACTATCTGGTCAGCTCTTTGTGATGCTCTATCCTTGGGGAAAGGTGCTCTACCCTTTGTTTGGCTATTTAGCCTAGGGTTTGCTTCTGGAGTGATTCTCTGTCAAGGTTAAGGTGCTTGGAGGGTGGCTTCAGCCTATGGTTGGGTGACAAGGGTATTGTCAATGGTAAAATGAGCACACATATTTCATATCCTAACAGGTTATGGGCCCACACCTCCTTCATTCATTCTAAACGTTGGAAGGAAACATATTTGCTAGGATATTGAGCTTGCTAAGGAACTGCCGCTAGGGTTACTAGCAGAAGCAACTTCCAAGACACTGTCGCTAGGGTTACTAGTAGGAGCAGTTGTAGAAACCCTAATCCTCTTGTTGAGGCACCTTAAGTGAATGGATTGACCTAATCTATGGATAGATCAGTGCGCTCTAGCCTAGCGCATCTCCTAATACTCTCAGCAAGCCAAGATGTGAAGTTTTGAGTTTGTGGTCAAATCTAGGGTTTGACCAAGTCAAAGCAGCCATGACTTATTCTACAAAGTCAGAGAACAAGATAGATGGAGCCTCTAACTTCAAAGCGTGGAAGAAAAGGATTGACCTCATCCTTGCCAAGAATAAAGTGCTTGATATCGTGAAAGGAAAGATCGTGAAACTAGAGTTTGAAGAAGGAAAAGAGAAGAGACTGCAAAATGTTGCAGCTATGGAGAAGTTCAAAGATAGTGACATCAATGCCATGAGTATCATTATGGATTCTATCAAAGACCACTTGATATCCTACATCTCCCATATCGACTCATCGAAGAATGTGTACTATGCCCTAACAAATCTCTTCTCAATTAAAAACATTGGACAAGTAATAAGTCTGAAAAATGAACTCCATGACATGAATGTGAATGATGATGACAACATAACATCATATTTTCTGAGAATCTCTCAGATAAGAGATCAACTACAATCTATTGAAGAGATCATCTCATAGAAGGAATTGGTAAACATAGTACTCAATGGTATTCCCAAGATGTGGGATGCATTTGTTGCAAGCATCAACACAAGGAAGGAGTATCTAACATTTGAAGAACTTTGGACTTGTTGTGCTCAATAAGAATCAAGGATCAGTGCAAAAGAGAAACCCCAAAAGAAGTACGATGATCAAGCCTTCACAACAAGATTCAAGAACTTCAGGAACAAAAGGAAGTTTGGTTCAAGGAGGAAGCCAAATCAAGAGAAAGACATTTCAGAAATACAATGCTTCAACTGGTCACTACAATAATCATTGTCTCGAGCTAAGGAAAAGGAAGGAGAAACACGAAGCATTAGTTGTTGAAGAAAAGGAACCTACAAAGATGACTAAGCAGGATGAAACATACTTCTTCTTCTAAAGGTAACAATACTCTTCTTATTTCTTATACATATCCTGTTTGCATCGTCTCTGTACATATCCTGTATATCTATCTCTTGGAAGATAATGTGTTCCAAGAAGAACTATACCTATGGAAGAAAACCAAGATAAGAATGGATATCATTAGATAATACACATGAAAGGATGAAATACAAATCATGCGGAAGCTATTGCAAGATAAGCCAAATCAATCATGAAAAGACTTAGAAGAAGCAAAGACAGAAATAAGTCAGCAATCAAGAGGAAATTGGGAAAAGACTTATGGCATTTTGTAGAAGACAACAAGACGAAAGCGTGGACTCTATTAGACAAGAGAGCCAATTATATATTGCAGAAGACAATAAGGATGCAGATGGAAGCATGGACACTGTTAGATGGAGGGAGTCGATTATATGCACTCTTACATGAAGCAAGGATTAGGAGGGAGCTAATCCTATGATCCATTGAAGATGATGAAGTATATATTCATGGTAGTAACCATGAAAGACAGTATGTTTTCAGTTTAATCTCATAAGAAGTCTCCTTCGAAGAGAAGCTTTAAAGTATCCCTGGTTGTCCATCCACATCTATGATCCTGTGATGAAAGAAATAAATGAAATATTTAGGGCATGGAATCCACTCCATGGACCCAAGAGCTAAACACGAGGAAGAACATGAATATTCAAAGAAAGAAAGAGAAGCCAGCACAACTAGTCATTGTATCAAGAATCACAAGATTGTCAGCCTGATATAAACTCAATAAAAGCAATCAAGAAGAGGAATTGAAAGTCGTGATGAAGAACAATGTATGGAAGACTTATGAATGAAAGCACTGCGAGATCCAAAACTAGAGGTTCTCCCAGATGGAGGGAGAAGACTATGATGATTACTTGTTCCATTGAACCAGACTTATCTCTACATGAATCATTATATCATCCACAACATCCATGAGTTGGAGTTCTACATCATATGAATGCAAAGAATGTTTTCCAAAGAAATTGAATAAAGAGTGTATGAAGAGCAATCTCAAGACTTTGAGGCATACCAGAAATAGACCCTTGTATGCAAATAGAAGAAGATAAATTGGTGGAGAACCTCCAGTGCACATCAGAAGTGTGGTGAAGATTTCCTATAACATCAAGATGATTACTCAGTAGATCAGATCTCATGGTGACAGAAGAAGTGCCACATGAATATGTTCCAGTTTTTCCAACAATGATATACTCTATTGTTCAGAGCTACATGAAGCCTTCATCGAAAATCAATGTTCCAGACTAAAGTACATTTGAAATAAAGCATTACATTATCTGTGATGAAGTCCAGAAAGGAGAAAGTGGTTCTCCAATACATATCTCCACAGATGAGAAGATAAGAAGACATTTTGGTAAAGCTTCTATCCAAGATGAAAGAGTTTGCGTACTCAAGATGGAGCTCGTGGAGACGACTTCCTTATTGAAAAAGGAAGAGATGACTCCTAGGTTGGGAGGAAGCACTGAAAATATTATTGAGGACATTCATTTTCAAGATTGAAAAATAGTCCATCTTGGACAGATGCTTTCCTATTTGGAAAGTGGATTGAGATTTCTGACAGACAACGATTTCCCATTGTGGTTAACATGGGAAATGGTCTAGATTGCTGATGTATCATAGACAACGACTTCTCATTGTGGTTAACATGGGGAGTGGTCTAGGGTAGTCTCTGTTCTTGAGGGTTACTCAAGAAGACTGGCCCGCCTCACTGAACAATAATTTCTCATTGTGGTTAACATGAGGAATGGTTCATTTTGGAGGTTGATATAGGACAGTCTTTTCCTCTTGTGGTTAACAGAGGAAATGGTCCAAAGAGTCATTCCTTAGCGTTTAGACATTCTCTCTAGGGTGCACTTTGATTAGTGTAGGAAGAATGGCCCAGGGTGGGGAATGGTCCAGGCTCAACAATCAGGGATAGGCATTCCTTAGGGTGTATACATTCTATCCAGGGTGCACTTTGATTAGTGTAGGAAGAATGACCCAAGGTGGGGAATGGTCCAGGTTCATAAGAGAGGACAATTATTCTTCCTTGCTTGAGAAGAATAGTCCAGATATCTCGTTGTTCTACTCCGAGGGAAGATATTCTTTCAGATCTCACAGATGTGAGTGAAATATTGGCCCAAATGATTTAGTTTATATCATAACATTGTTTCTATGCAGGTTGGTATCAAATGATTGTTATGAAGACTGTATGACAATATATGTATACTACTGTGGTGTATGTGTTCCACTGTTCGTGACTATACGTTGTTGATCAAGTACTTGTGTGTTACTTGGTGTGGTAGTGTGCCACTGGATTGTAGTTATGTACTAATATGGATAGACACAGTTGTGTTCTATTTTGTTCTGATTGCCTTGAAGACTATCAATAGTTTATTGGAAATAATTATCAACCAAATGAATGATGAACAAAGATTTTCCAGACAGAAAATGGTTCATAACATTTACTCTTCTAGATTAGAAGAATGGCTCTTGTATCACTCTGTGGAGTGAGCATCATGTCTGATTACTCAGATAGAGTATGGTTTCAAGAGATGATGCAGCTGATGATGATGATGGTGCTCATGATCTAGTCTATATAACTATGTTGATGCTACTGGTTGAATGGTATCTTTTGTGCTCAAGACCATTACCTGTAATACCTCCCTAGCTAGGAGTGAGTGTTGATATTATGGTAGTTGTGGGAGGTATGTACCTCCACATGTAAACCTGACAAGGATAGAATACTTCGAGAAGTAAGAAGAAACCCTAATGAGTTGGCTAATAACCCTAGAAGACTTGTCGGCTTAAGAAGATAATTTATATTAGGTTATTAGCCTCCAAGAGAAGAAGTCAGCCATAAATAATATTATATACTAAATAGACAGATACCCAGAATGAGAAGTTAGCCTTGACAGTTATCCAGAATTAGTATAAATATAGGAGGCCAGTTCTCATTCTGGTAGGCAATCTTAGAATTGCAGAGTAGCACTTGTGAGCACTGCAGTTGCCCAGTTTTTGCGCAGGTTTGGAGGAGAGTTGTTGTTGTAGCTGCTGTAGCTAGCAGTTATTCTTGGACTACCTTTTGGCTAGGGTTTGGACTATCTGATTAACTCTTTGTGATGCGTTATCCTTGGGGAAAGGTGTACTACCCTTTGTTTGGCTATCTATCCTAGGGTTTGCTTCTGGAGTGATTCTCTATCAAGGTTAAGGTGCTTGGGGGGTGGCTTGGGCTATGGTTGGGTGACAAGGGCATTGTCAATGGTAAAACGAACACACATATTTCATATTCTAACAGTTATTTCTCTATTCACAATTTTTTCGACAAAGAAAAGATCATCTTCTTGCGCTCCTTAAGGCTCTCCCCCATGTCAAACATTGGTGGGAAACTTACTAGGATAAGAGTTCCACAGAGGATTCTGGAATATATGGGGCCAAGCCTACTTGGTACTTTTTTGTGGATGCGGTAAAGGAATAGTATTACCCTGTTTGAAACTATGAGGACCAGTACATGAGATGGACCACACTGTGGCAAGAGAGGGGCCAAGCAGTGTTAGAGTTCACCAATACCTTCCATACCTTATGCACCAAGCTAGGTATCAAAGACTTCGAGCAACATTTGGATCTGAAATACAGTGGGGCTCTACACAGATACATCCAAACTGAAATGGATTTTCTGGACATCTCATCAATTGGTTATGCTTATTGATATGCTATTAAAATCGAGCATAAGTTTAAGAACAAAAAAAAACAGGAGTTCGGATATACAAATCCACAACAAACAAAGTATGAGAAAGATGGTCCTAACAAATAGTCTCCCGAAAACCAGTTCAAGCCACAAGAAAAAAGGGTCACAGGAAGACAAAGAGGGACATAAAAAAATGGTGTGATTTCCACAAAATCCCCTGGCACAACACCGACGAATGTCGTTGAAAATAGTCATTGGTGGCTGAGATCAAATACAAGGAGTTGAACCTTGATTCAGAATCTGATTCTAAAAATACTGGTAAAAGACATATCATAGAAGCAGACCCCACTGCTATTTTCACGATCGCAACAATTCAACCAGAATAATCAACAGATCCAGAAGAGGGGGAGTGCCTTTTTCATTCACATATGTGGGTGAAGGGGACCCCACTGCATTTTATTGTTGATAGCGGAAGCCAGAAGAACCTCATCTCAGCAAAGGTCGTCAAACAGTTGGGATTGTCGACAACACCACACCCAAAACCGTACAACATCTAGTGGCTTTTCCAAGGACGATATATTTATGTCAGCCAACAGTGTCAATTCTCATACGACATCCATCCCTTCAAGGATGAGGTATTATGTGATGTTCTCTTGGGCCAACAATACATGTGGAGACACCATGTTGTTTATGAGTCTCGACCCCGTAGTGCCATTATTTCTCTAGGGGGTCATCTTTATAGAATACTAGAGGTAGTTTCGACTATTATTCCACCTAAACAGTGCTGCAAGGTAGTCTCTCATACTGCAAATTCAATTTATTCACAATTTTTTCAAAAGGGGAACAAAAGGACACTACAACCACTACAACCTCGCCCCAACCACCTTCTATCCAACAGAAGAAGGTTGTCGAGGTTGCAACAAAGTGTAAATATTCCTTGTGCACATCGTCCCCTCATGTATCTCTACTTGTTGAACAACCTCAGCCTCAAAAGGTTCGTGACAGACTTCCACAAACTGAGCAACACGACGTCTCCAACAAGGCAAGCAACTCACCAAGATGCAGATAGAAAATGCTTTTCCTTCTCCCCCGAGAACTCAATGCAATGGAGACCATTGCTTCCTAAGGAGGGAGGATTGATCCAGGTGGATATCAGTGGCCACCCACCTTTTCCAACTGGCTCAAAACAGTTTTCTGGCAATTTACTATTTTTAGCAGTTTTAAACTTCCGGGGCCATTTTGAGGGCCTAAATGAAGTTTTTTCAGGATTGAGCTTCTCAATGATAGTTGAAGGCATGATTGAGCCCCCAAAATGAATCTCCTCAATGATACATTTCCAATGCACTATCATACGCCTAAAACAGAGATCATATGCAAAAGTTACGACCCCGGGAAGTTGATGTACTAACTTACCCAAACGGGGTCCACATGACTTTTGGTGTTTCATCTCCTAGGGTTAGGTTTTTGGATGTCTATTGTTTTTGGCATTCCGGTTTATTGTAAAAATACCTTCAGAGCCTCATTGTAATCATGTTCTTGTGAATGTGAGTAGTCGTCACATCTCTTCTCAGAGATAAGCTGCCACCATTCTAGCGAGTCCTTCACTCTGTATTTTTACAGTCTCTGTACATTTATTTCATTAATAGAAATCATGTATTACTGTATCTCTGTGTTTATGGTTGCATCTCTAATACATTTCTGTTATATTATTGGATATCTATGATATCTCTGTAAATTTATTTATTATATCTCCGCTCTCATTTCATGCCGAAAATAATCTGGATCACAGAGGTAGTCAAGTTGGCCTATTGGAATGGATTTCCTTTTGATGGGTGTGTAGCTATTCTCCAACTAGGTCTTGACTCTTGGATAATGATTCATTAGGGGAATTGCCTTAGTTGCTAGAGAATATTCATTCATTTCCTCTCGCATCAAGTAAAGACTTCAAGGCCATGTTTCATGAGATGGGAGTGATTGGGGTGGATAAGAAATGTTTTAGATCTAGTGTTGGAGTGACTTATGTGGATCAATCATCTCCTTCTACATGGAAACAATTTTTCTTATGTGGTTGATCTCTTAAGGTTCAAAATATTCTGGCAATACAGTTCATTATCTTAAAATAAAATTAGATCCTTCCATATTAACATCTTCCTCTCTACCAAGATCAAAAAATAGAAGTTCAAGTCATCGTGAGTGAAGATAATTTTAATTTTTGAGGACTTTATGTCATAACCCTACCCTTAGCAATATGAGATTGTTGTTTCTCATATTTGTTTTGATCATAGTTATAAGATTTCAATCATTATGGAATTGCTTTTGATGCCCTATGGTGACAAGATGCCAGAGGATATGGCTTGGTTGTAAAATGGTGCATATCAACATTTATTATTATAATTTGGGAGACATTTGAGCGATTTGTAAGATATTTTGAGTGGTTTTTCTAAATTAATGAAAAAACTCAACTTTTTTCTTAGAAAAATAAATAAATAAATCAAATCAATTTATAAATCAAATCAATAAAATAGTGTGAACCACAATTCAATCATGATTTTTTAATATGGACAACAATTTCCCATTGCTCCTGCTATAGATCTATTTGTTAACCGTTCCCCTGTTACGGAGTCCCATCAAGTTTCACTTCCATTTGATTCTGAGCAGAGTCTGTTAAATTTTGTTTCCTCTCTATCGATGTCCTTTCCAAAATTAAATGTTGTTATTCTGGGTTGTAGGGAATCAGAAGATAAATATTTGTCCCTGTCTGATGTACTAAGCTCTCTTCTTCCTTTCATACATGACCAAAATTCATCTATTCCATTACTTGTTTATCTAGGCAAAGCAGTCTTTGAAGACTCTAATGGTGGGGATAAACCTGATACTACTATCTCTCACATTGAAGGCTCTAGGAAGGCATTTGCATGGTCAATATGTTTAGGTATAGAACATTCTCCTATCAAAACCTAGATCTCTCGCAAAAAACTGGCAAATGGGGCTGGTCCTTCCCGTGAATCTGATTTTTCTGCTAATGATAGTGGGGAACTTAGAGAAATGAAGGCCCTAGAGAGGGAAAAATAATGATTATATTGTCCTTAAATATCAAAGGGGTAGTGGGCACCCTTAAATCCACCTCGTTTCACCATTTATTGGATAGAGTTCGACCTTAGATCATCTTTTTACAAGAGACCCTTGTTAATGAACATAAAGCGAGGGATTTTGTGAATATCTTTCGCCCTTCTTGGGTTTCTTGTGCTATAAATTCCTTTGGTACATTGGTGGTTTGTTAGTCACCTGGGATCTAATTATTTTTTATTTAAAACCATTTCTTTCTTGTGGTGGTATTCTTTTGTCCGACAAATTCGTTTCAACTCAGAAACAACTCTCCTTTCTTAATGTTTACGGGTCATGCATGGACATACGTGATTTCTAGGATAAATTGGCCGACAATGGTATATTGTCTCTTGATAATTTTATCCTTGCCAGTGATATTAATATTACACTGTCATCAGATGAAGTATGGGGAGGTTCTAATTCTTCTGGTTCATTCGTAGATTACTACAAGTTATTGCTGCTCTCAAAAAATCTTGTGGATTTACGCCTAGACAAGGTGGCTCCAACTTGGAGAAATGGGTGTCACGGGACTCAAGATATTTCTAAATGATTGTAAAAATGCATTATCTTTGAAGGTTTTCTATTTGTTAGCATTCTTTATCACTCTAGGTGGAGTATCCTTTCCTATCGGATCATGCTCCAATCATTTTACAGTTGTAAACTTCTCCAGTGTATAGAGCCTTTCCTTTTAAAATAAATCCACTTCAGGTACTGGAGGAAGATTATAAAGTTTTAGTTTATCAGGTATGGAGGGATCCAAAATACAATACTGAATCAAGATGCCATCGCATACTAGTCTGGAAATTAAAATATTTAAAAAGAAAGACAAAAGAATGGGCAAAACAGAGAGAAGGAAATATCCAAAAACGTATGGTATCATTAGAGTCACAGATTAAAGATGATTTTTTAAATTTTGTGGATGATTACTCACAATTGGATCAAGAAATCCTTCTTCGCAATTTGGAGCTGGAAAGGAACAAGCTGCTTAAAATAAATGAAGAAAAATGGCGACAATAGAGTAGAGCGATATGGATCAATAATGGTGATCGTAATACAAAATATTTTCATCATTTTTCTAATCACAGACGTATTCACAAACATATCTGGGAAATCAATGACGATGAAGGCAATAGTTACTCAGATCAAAATGAAATCAAGGAAGCGACCGCTCAGTATTTCAAAAATTTCTACAAAGCGCGATCTGATACCTTTACAAATGAACAAGTTCAAGTAACTAGCCTTTTCTCCAGGATGGTAGTTGATGAGGAAGCAAGTATTTTATTTGAACCAGTTACTATTGATGAAATTAAAGATGTCCTAACCATGTTCAAAAGAGATAAGAGCCCTGGCCTTGATAGCTGGACTGTGGATTTTTTTACAACCTTTATTGATTTGGTCAGTGAAGATCTTGTGCAAATGATTGAGGAATCTAGGAAATTGGGGTCTGTAATAGGAAGTTTAAATTCCACATTTTTGGCATTAATTCCTAAAGAAAACAAAATTTCAAGTTTCAGGGATTATAGGCCTATTTCCTTATGCAATCTATGTTATAAGTTGATTTCCAAGGTCATCGCAAATCGGATAAAGCCTATTCTATCTAGTAATCTCTTGGAGGAACAAATCATATTTTTAAAAGGGAGAAGGATACATGATGCTATCAGTACAACACATGAATGCCTCCATAGCATTACTAAAAAAAAATCAAAATCCTTAGTTCTCAAACTTGATTTGAGAAAAGCTTATGATTGCATAGATTGGGATCTTCTTCGAATAATTTTAATTCAAGTTGGTTTTGGCATTCAAATGACTAAGTGGATTATGAGTTGTGTAACATCTCCTACTTATGTAGTGTTAATCAACGGTGAGACCACAAATTTCTTCCAGAGTGGTCATGGATTGCATCAGGGTTGTCCACTTTCCCCATTATTATTCATATTGATAATGGGGGGACTCAGTTTGCTATTAAAAACGAGCAAAGAGGAGAAAAATATTATTGGTATCAAAGTCTCAAGGTTGATAAATATACTCCATTTATTCTTTGTGGATGATGTTTTAATTTTGACAAAGGCCGATCTACAAGAGTGGAAAGAGATAGAAAAACTCATTGTATTATTTTGCAAAACTACTAGTCTTCAAGTTAATGTGGAAAAAAATACTCTGCACTTTGAAGGACTATCTGACTCAGATCTTACCCCATTCAGATCCTTTCTTCCATACACATTTTCAGCATTGAAATTGGGTTTTAAGTATTTAGGTTACTTTTTAAAGACTGGTGCTCAGCGGGCGTCGGATTGGAGTTGGCTAGTAATCAAAATGGGTAAAAAGATTGGTCACTGGTGCAATAAGTGGTTATCCTTGGGTGGCCATTACATCCTTCTCAAAACTGTCCTAGAAAGGCAACCAATTTACTAGATGTCTTTGGAGCTTATTCTGCGTTCTATAATTAATTAGATCTATAAATTAATGTTTAATTTCCTATGGAAGGGGAATAGTGACTCCAAACACTATCACCTATGCAGATGGGATTTTTTATCCCGTCCAAAGTCATGTGGCAGCAAGGGTTTTCACAACTTATTCCATTTCAATTCAACACTGAATGCAAACACTCTCTGGTGTGTTCTTACTCGAGATGGCATCTGACATAAAATCATTAAGGATAAATATCTTCAACATACAACCATTGCGAATTGGCTTAGATCATATTCTTTCAAATAGAACTATGCCTCAAGGATATGGAATAAGATGTTAAAATATGTCCATCTTATCACTCACTGGCTCAGTTGGCTCTTGGGTTCTGGTCACCTTATTTCTTTGGGTAGAGATCATATCCTGGGTTTGAGGGTCAAACCCCGCGTTTCTCGAGATCTTATCGATCATCTCCGGAAAGGAAATATTAATGTCCTAGCACAAGCAAATACAACTCACATTTGTGTTGATTATTATGGGAATTGGTTCGAAAGCAAAGATTTGGGTTTGAGTGGTAATTTAGCAGAGGAATGGGATATTTTTCGTAAATTTCTCATAGGAGCTGGTGTATTTATCAAGGACGCTCCAAATCAATTAGTGTGGACAAGAGGTAACTCTTCAGGCATTTTATCAGTTTAAAATGCTTATTTGGCTCTTTACTCAATTTTTGTTTTTCAGTTTATGGATTGGAGGCATACAATTTGGAAATGAGATATTCAATTAAATATCAAATTCTTCATTTGGTTGGCATCAGAACAAAAAATATTAACTTGGGATATATTATAGAAAAAAGGATGGGAAGGCCCTAGCCTGTGTGTTTTGTGGAAAAAAAATAGAAAGGATATCACTCATCTTTTTATTGACTGTCTATTCACTAAAAAGATCTAGGAAAGATTCAAGTACACTAAAAAATTTAAGAGGAACTGGGAAGGTAAGACTTTTTCTGACTGCTTTAATAATTGGATGAAAGATAAATCCGTGTCTCCTTTTCTTGCAACTATTATCTGTTGGTTTATATGGAATGAAAGGAATAGAGCAAATTTCGACAACTTGGCCCCCTCTGTCCACTCTGTGATCATTAAAGTGATGGGACTTTATAAGCATAATCCCTCGACTCAAATTCTTGCTCCTATAATAGAATGTAGGGTCTTGCTCTTTGTTGGATTTTCTTTAGCCTTTTTCGACGGGGTAGCCCAGAGTAATAAAAACTGTTGTGGGGCAGGGGGACTTATAAAAACATTTGATTCACTTGTTTATAGATGGTATCTAAATGGTGGTGAGGGAACCAATACAAAGGCGAAGCTCTTAGGTATTTGGGTGAACCTTACCTTAGCTACTCATCTCTCTCTCTCAAAGATCCAATCATTTGGTGATTCAAGAGTGATTATAGATTGGATAAATGATAAAGGTCAGCTAAATTCATGCACTATAGAAGGTTGGAAAATTAGAACAAGAAGCCTCATAAATAATTTTCAGTATATCAACTTTCACCACATATACAAATATTTTAACAAAGAGGTAGATCAACTATGCAAAGTATCTCTTCTTGAGCCTGAAGGTAAGATATCCTTTTATCTTTAGGAAACTGGAGGAGTAGGTCCCATGAAACATTTGTCTACGTTCTAATGGTTCTATCATTTTTGAGCGAGATAGTTTTTATTTTTTGTTCCAGTGCTCTAGAAGAATTAGCCAATAACCTACTAAAGGTTGTAATTTTGTGTTGTGGTATTTTGATGATGATATATCAGTGATAAGACTGATTGTAAGCAAAGACTATTTTGATTGTCCTTCGATTCAATCTTATTATCAGTCATATCGACTGGGCTTATGGACTTGAATGACATTATGTAAAAACAATTATATCTGAATATAATTTTGAGCTAATTTTCATTTGGAAAAAAACAACTCAATTCTAATTTCTCATTGATAAAATGAAAATGTACAATGAGATAAAAATAAGAAAATTAACACCACATCCATATTTATCTATCATCAACAATCAACTCATTTACAATATTAGAGTAGTATACACAATCATTCATTTCTCCTTTGTTCATCTTAGACACACAAATTTAGAGATAAGTGTGAGATCCATATTATTCATTCATATGATACACATATAAGTACGTTGATGTGACCTTTGGATTTGTATTCCAAGAGGTCGATTGGACTCCCTATAATGTTGTCTATCACTCTTGACTTCTCATGTTCCCTCACAAGTAAATAATACAAAATATCATAACCCTAGATGGATTAGGTTTCCAACATTCCCCCCCTTAATCCGAAGGGGTGTATTTGAGTCCAAGAAGAGAGATGAAATCTAGAAGTGAACAACTACAATATCGAGGTGGCTAACTGCGAATGGTTGAATATGCTCTCTGAATTTGGTGGTTTTGGGATTACCACAAACCAAATGGATAGTAGACGTTGATGTCTTCTTCTAATTGGTGGTGGTGGTTTAAGGAAGAGCACAAACCAATATGGTGGTTTACGGATGACCACAAACTCTAGAACTTGGCTCTAGGGATCAATGGTTCCTGGAACATTTCCTAATTTAGATAGAAGATAGAAGAAGATATCTTCTACTAAATGGAAGTGTTCTCTAATGATGGTTTAAATATGACAATAAATTGTTCTATAGAGGAAGTTGAATCTCTTCTACCAAGTAGAGGTTTAAGGAAAACCACAAACCGTTGTCTAGCAGAATTTTTAAGTCTTCTACTAAGAGGTGGTTTAAGAAAAACCACAAACCAATATGGTGGTTTTGGATGATCACAAACCAAATCAAGCTTACTTGTCACTCTCTCTTGTTACTTTTCGATTGATAAGTCTTCAAAACTTGAATCCTGATTGTCAATCGCTGATGTTGTTCCCCACTCTCAAGAACAATGTGAGAATATGAAAATCCTTTCACTACAAGATGCATCAATACTCGATAATGAATTGTTTGGTATGAATGATTTATCTTCTTGATTGTTGATGACCATCACCAAGAAGTGATCCACCCACAGTGGTCCTTTTCTCTTGCATATTTCTTGTTATTAAAACATATGTTTGAAGGATGATTGTTCTTTTCACAATGCTCACAAGGATGAAGATCGAAGAACTGATCTTCCATGTGGCCAACTCACTGATAATGTTGGCACATCGAAATATTCTCTTGAACTGGAGCAGGTGAATATGGAATTTCTTATAGCAGTCCAACACTATGGAATTGGATCGGTTTGGTATAATCTATTATATGAAAGGAGACTTCCTTTTCATATCTAATACCAATTTTGTGTTTATTGATTCTGATTTCTTCCCAAGGTCTAATGATTAGCTTGAAAAGAGGAAGCTGAACTTCCTCTGTACTTGAATCTAAAGTTGGCTCACTGAGTTTCTTCTGCATTAGTTGTTGATCTGAATCATTCTCAAGTTCAAAAAGAGAATTGTTCTAAACAAGGATTATTTTTGAATGAATATTCTTTTGTTGTATTCCTTCTTATTGGAGATGTGATTAAAGTTGGATAAATTCAATTTTTTCCTATGTATCTTGTAAACAAGTAAGAACATCGGTGAGAGTTGCTATGTCAGTTGTGATTGTATTGTCCATATAAGAGAGTATTATAGTTTTAAGTAACTCTAATAGTTCATCAATTCGAGCAATAGCTCAGACCTCACAGGGTTTCTTGCAACTCTACCCTTTAACAATCGGACTCAAAAATAAAAATAAATCATGGAGGGTGTAAGATATTATCGAAAATGCACCTGTTTACAAAAAAACTAAAGTAAACTTAAAAAACAAAACTATTTGCAAGTATACCTAGAGTTGAAATGTTCTTCTTGTTCTCCAAAGAATCGACAACTTCTCAGTCCTTTTTTTAAAATCCGAGCACCGAAATAAACTAAATATTTACCCCTTGAAGAGTGTGTTATCATGCAAACAAGCAATTCTTTCAAAAAATTCAGATGGGTATTTAGCTTCTAAATAGATGTTTCACGATTCTTTCACAAGAGGGGCATCTTCATTTCCTTCTACATTATACTTTCCAACCTTAACATTAAGAATCACAATGTTTCTAACACCACCCACTAACAATCCTACAAAACCCTAGTAGATCTGTGTAGACTGCTACATATAAAAAAGTGTGTTCATCCTCTAACTGCATGCCACCAAAGATGAAGAGGTTGTCGGTCAAGATGAGAAGACTATAGGGGTTCTCCACCCACAAAGAAGGAGGATATTGTATTCAATTTTCCAATATTTTTTGACCATATTGCAAAACGACGAAGAAGTTATCGATCAAGATGAGAAGACTAGAGGGGTTCTCCACCTATTACACATAAAAAATACTCACTTTGATAGTGTTGCAAGTGTCGTCATTATAAGTGTCGCATTTTTCTCACAAGTGTCGCAAGTGTCAAAGAAAGCATACTACCATGATGCCTATGTTGTGCCTATAATGACATGATAAGGACACTTGAAACACCTCAAACATTTGATTTGGAAGAGGAGAAATGAGTCAGCAGGCTCATGAACCTTTTGCCATATGAAAACACTCAAAAAACTAAGCTTGTGAAGGAGAGCGCTCCCCTATACCTCTTCTGGGAGTGTTGGCGCTCCCCCTTACACTGTCTAGGAGCGTTATAAAGCTTCTTTGGCCCTTTTGGGGGAGCGCTGGTGTCTTTAGGAATGCTGGCACCCCCGTTAAGCCTACTGGGGAGCACTACAATGTTTTGATGGCCCTTTTGAGGGAGCGTTGCCTATTCTGGGCAGTGGTTAAGTTGTTGAGATGAATGGGGGAAGGATCCTTTCATTCTTGGAAGGCAAATGGATTCAAATCCATAGTCCAGCCATGGTCTTAAGGTAGATCCTCAACTGAAGGAGGAAAATCCTCAACTCACCCCAAAGATATCTCAAGTTGTTGAGCCTCTCCAAGGCTATATAAGCAAGCTTTCTCATGGTGAAAGGAGGACTGGAAAGGGAGAATCATACCAAATTTATGATCTTATAAGTGGTGCTAGAATAGAGATAATTTGGAAGCAAGAGACCTATGATCTCATAGGGAGAAATCGGTGAAGCTATCATCATTCAGATCGTGGATCTTTTGAGCAAGGGATAGACAAGGAGGACTTGACGAAACTGCTGCATTCGCATCTACGACTGTAAGCAATGTTTTGTCCTCATTAATATAATTTGCTTGGCCTGTTTCTTTCTAATTCATGTTCAATCTCACATGAATTTGTCTCTTTAGTAGATAGATCTCTTTCGGACTAATCTTGATAGAGTAGGAAGTGGTCATACTTTGTTTGTCTACAGGATCCATCGAGGAGCGAAAGATTGAAGCTCAACTTGGAGTGTGCAGGGACAAACACTGGTAAAAGGTACTCCTTTTCTCCTTCCTTCTCACACACTAGTCCACCTAGATCTAAAAGGAAGTCAGTGATCATGATAATCATTTTCTGTCTTAGAGTTAAGAGTCTAGCTCTTTGAGGAGATCTACCTGTCTGCAGGGAGATTTTCCTTCAACAGAAACTGGCGACTCCACTGGGGAGAATCGAATTGAAACTTTCGGTTTTGATTTTTCCTCATAGACCTTGTCTTACCCTTTGATTGTTTTCAGACCTTGTTCACCCATTTTTGCTTGATTTCATGTGTTGATTGAATCCTTACCCCATCACACTCAGGTCCATTGCCAAAATTTGACTGAAATTTTGGATTTTTGGACATTTTCATGAAATTTTTGAGCCTGGCACCCCTGTGGCTATGTTAACAGAGTGCCAGTGCTTCCTGGATGTATTAGACAAAGTGCTATAATGCTTGGTGCCCTTTACACCAAAGCGCCAGCCCTCTTTTGGCAAAAAACCTCTCCAAAATTGCTTTTTCAGGGTCTAGTCTTTGTGTTTCACTCGCTGAGCCTCTCTATGAGTCAATGCTTCTTCCCACTGAACTTTGACATCCTTCCTTCTAAGGAACAAATACCTTGCTATTTAGATTTTTTGGCCTTCTTCATTTATTTTTTTTGAGTTTTTCTGCTATTGGGAGTTTGAAATCAATACACTGTTTTTTCTCTCCTTTTTGACTGAGCAAGAAACTCTGGTGAAAGACATCAAAAGTCTACGAATCTCTTCATTTGGTTTTTGTTGATGTCATTGTTCTTCAACATCTCTCTTTTGTGTGAAATTCTTGATTTTCTTTGTTTTCTTTTTTTCTTCTTGTTTTCGATCACAACAAGAGGGTGTATTGTTTGTACGAAACCCGCTTATGCTTGTCTGAGTTTCCTTGATCCAAAAGGATAATTGGTAGGAGAAGTGTCGTTTTGAATTAACCATTATTCACACACAAACAATAAAGAGACATCTTCATGATTGATTTGCACATTAGAATACATTTCCAAAAAGTTTTAGCACCACATTGGATTTGATTGAAAAAGAAATTGTTTGAGGACGTTCCTTATTAGTGTTTGTTAGTGAAAATAACTCTCTCTCTCTCCCTTAAATAGACATTCATCGAAAAGAAATGACTTATTATCATCTTTGATGCATTTTTTGGGGATTGAGTCATCATTCCATCTGTTTCACTTTCATGCACCCCTTTTGAGTAAAGAACAGCTATAAAATGAACGCTAATTAAAAACTATCTAGAACATTTTTTTTTCTAGGATCCTCCACCAACAGTAGACTAGGATTATCACTTTGGACTAGGCTGTGAGCATAACTCTCCAAAGTTTCCAAAACAAACATTAGCATCTTGAGCTAGGGAGAGTCAAATCCAATTTTTGTATAAGTCTGCCTAGGATCCCCCTCTCACATAGGGGTTACGCACGAGGTCTCACTCAGGAAAGCTACGGAGATTATCCCTCCGTGGTTTGACTGATTGTAGTAGTCAGATCGTATTATGGGGATCACTTAAAGGTATACCCACAATGTTGAGTGGAAGCCTTTCAAGTTGATTTTGGGCTAGATACCTTGCTCGTGCATTTGGACTGGACTGTTGACTGTACCCGCCCAAGAGCTGACTGCGAATTGGTAACCTTAGTGGCCATAATATTTAGGGTCTTACACAAGGTGATAATGAAGGGAAGTCTCACTGTACCTGGAGCAAACATTGGTCAAACTCACTCGGGCTCCTTGGAGGGTAAATCCACAATTACTGTGTGGAAGCTTGCACCAAGGTGAAAGTATGTTAAGCAGGTCGCCATTGTAACTGTTCCACCATATCCCCGCCCCTTCTTGACTTGATCACGCGACGTTGGATTTCATCACCAACTAGCACGATCATCGAGAGAAGGTTTTGTTTTCTTGGTTGTGATTCCTAGATTCTATTAGCATATGCTGCTTCTTTTCGGTAGTTGGCCATAGATTTTTTTCATCGACTCTTTTTCGCCAACATCGACCCTCCACGCCGTTCGCGGAGGCTACAGGGACTTCCTCCAGAAAATATGGAAGAGAATACCCCTTTACCCCCTCATTCTATGGAGGAATCTCCTTAACAGAGTGAGGTTCACGACACTATAACCTCCCAAGAAGAAGTTCCCACCCCTTTAGAGAATTTTGGAATTGTTTCAGAGTCTTTGGAGGCTTTCTGCATTCCTGAGGGATATGAGAGATGTGTTCTCCAACTGAATTCAGCCAGTGAATTTTTCGTCGTCAATCCTTATGGCATTCTGACTAGGCCTCATTCAAACCCTTTAGTTGAAGACCCCTTTTGGACCGCAGACATTGTTCGAAGCCCACCGCGCATGGTGTGGGATCTTTATGGAACAGAAACAGGTTTCGATGTGCCTGTTACCTACACCGTACCCTTAAACCATTTTACCGGTACTACCATTTTTTCAGCTACACCGTCCATTGATCTAAACACATCGTCTATTGGCCCAAGGTCCACTTTTTCTCTCCAGACGGCTCACTCTTCAATGGTCCCTCACGTTCCGACTATTCCTGCCGGTAATGTGGTGGTTAGCCAAGCTGTAATTGGCACACCACTAACACCTAGACCTTCATCATCACTCCCTTTTGGGTATAGAGCACTGAATTCTTCCATTGTCACTACTACCCAAGTTATGCCTGGAAGTTCTATACCTATACATCAACCCAGAGGGACCGGTCTTGGTGGCTTTAACCCATTAAGAAGCACCAGTCAGTCACTTACGTCTGGTTCCCAAATTTCGGGAACTCCACCTCAAGCTGGGGGGTATCCTCCTACTGAAGGACAACTTCCATTTGGAGGTCACCCTCATGCTGGGGGGAAACCTCAATCCAGAGCCTACCATCAACCATATGGACAAAATGTGTCTACCACGCCCAATCCGTGGAATATCCCTTTTCCAGGAAACCCACAGTTCTCGGGGGGACACAACCCTCAAGCTCCACAACAACCTCTCCCCCCTCAAGGGACTCATCTATATCCTCCTTATGGACAAACGCCAAATCTGGCTTATAATCCTCAAAACCCATCCAGTTATCCTCTTCTTGCACATGTTTCTCGAACCCGCTCAAATCCTGTGTACCCTGGTCAACACCTACCTTATTCAAGAGGACCCACTGGTTACAATTATCTGCCTAACCCAGTGTATGGTCCTACTGGTGTTCCTATGCCACACTAGTATTAACCGCAGGTTAACCGACAACTACCTTTCCTAGTGACTCTGGACCTCCCAGACTTGTCTCGGTTAACGAATGATTCTATTTTTCATTCTCTGATTTGGCCATCTATTCCAGCTAAACTTCCTTCTGATATTCCAAAATTCGACAAAAAGTCCGGAGAAGACCCAAACAACCATGTGATGACTTTCCATTTGTGGTGCTCATCGAACTCCCTCATGGACGATTCTATACGTTTGCGTCTTTTCCAATGAACGCTTACGGGTTTTGCAGCAAAGTGGTATATTGAACTACCACGTGCTTCTTTTCATGATTTCAACTCCCTTGCCATGTCCTTCCTCACACACTTCCAAATACCCATTTGATACAAGATGGGTACCGAAATATTGACCTCCCTTCATCAAACCACCTCTGTACATATCTCTGATCATATTCATGAATGGAGATGATGATGAAGGTTAATCAAAGAGGTCATTCCTGAGCAATTTTTAGCGGAATGGTTCACTAAATCACTGTTGCCCCAGATCTCTCATGATGTTGCTATGGGTGGAGTAGTCACCGAGGAAGAAGCCGTTGCTTGAGCTCAGTACCTAGATTTGGTTTATTCACAATCTGGTACTCTGTACGAATTGATACCAAATGCTACATGTGCCACTGCTGACCCATCCAAACCACCGTCTACCTCGCACGCGGATGGAGTCATTGGCTCCGTCAAAACCCAATCTACTTCCCAGTCGAATGGAACAACCCAACGGTCTACTTCGACGTCTACTCCCAGTTTGACTGCACCCTCTTCTACCTCCCCTCAAACTTAGGTCTCTGAGGTGAATATGGTCCAATCAACCCCTTCACAACAATATGGATGCAAGAAGAAAGAAAGAAATAAACCGAAGAAAAACAACAACAATGAACAACCAAAAAATCAAACACCTGCTACTGAAAAGAAACCACAACGGAAACTGAAATTCCCATGTATCATTTGTGGTGATGATCAGTACACTTGATATTGTCCACTTCGCAATGAAGTGGCCAAAATTTTCCAAGGGAAGTCACAACCTGCTATGCTTACTCAACCTTTTCCACAGCAACAATCCATGGTTGCTCAAACCCCCTCTCCTGGGGGCAGTTCTAGTGAACCTAATGACGAGGCCTCGTCGAGTGCACATATTTATATGTTTAATGGGATCAATTTGACCACTCGCTCTAAAACCTATGACACACCAGGTAACCCTGACAAAGGAAAAGACACTAATGGTGCCGCCACTTTACCGGATCCATCATCATCCTCCGTTAGTCTTCCATTGGTTAATCCTTTGTCTGGACCACTTCAGATTGAGAAATCCACGTTCGACTCTATCTTACGCCCTCCTAAGAGCACTATCTGCAAAGCTACCTTTAATCCTAGTTCACGTGCCACCCAAAACTACAACATTGTTGAATATTTGGCTCAAGCACTGTGTGCTATGTCTGTGTTAGAAGTTCTACAACACTGCCCCAGTCAACGTAGAACACTCTTAACCACTCTTGATGCTGTTGATCCTGAGTGATCCAATCAGATCATGTTTAACCTAGATAATTATGCATCTCGAATCTCCCACCAACTTTCTTTCCAAGTTGATGTTGTTGTTCACAATCAACAAATCCATCGAACTATTCTAGATGAAGGAGCCTCAACTTGTGTCATGTCTTTAGCGTGTTGGAAAGGTTTAAAATCACCAGCACTCAAATAATCCCCAATGATGTTATGTGCCTTCGATGGGTGAGGTTTTCATCCCCATGGGTTTTTACAGTCCCTACCCATCCAATTGGACAGCAAAATTGTTACTGTTGATGTCGAGGTGGTTGATGCTCCCCTCGATTACAACTTATTACTTAGAAGAAGTTGGTTTTATGCTATGACTGTTGTTGCCTCGTTGGTCTTTCGATGTGTACAATTTCCTCACCAGGGCAAAATTTTCACTGTTGATCGGTTGGATTTCTGCACGACCGATGCTCGCACTCCTGCTACCAACAATATTCCTTTCTTGGGAGACCACAAGATCATGTATGAAAGTGTTGGTGTTGGCTTACTGAAATATTCTAGCCTCATGGGTACCTTCCCTACACCACTTCAACCAACTACACATCACATTGCCACCGTCGATATGATTTTGACCGCGGCTTATCAATCTTTGGAATCATCTGACCCTTGGATTGTATCTTGTCCTTTGGAATTCGATGCACTAAGTGACACTGTGCCACTTAGTCCAACCAAAACATCATACGTTTCTACCCAATCCACTTCTCCCTCGTCAGATGCCCAACATATATCAGCACTTGACAGTTCCTCGATGCATTCACGATTGAGTTCCTTGTCGTCTGCAATCGACTACAATTCCCCAACTTTTCCTTCGGATGAATCTCTCCCGGAAATGTTTCGCATTGACAAGTTACCTCGGAATGATAACCATCACCGACCCTCTTTTCTTCCCCCTCGTGAAGAAATTTGGGCAGATATACCATCTATCTCCCCTCCTGGTGTTGATTTTTCATCATCTCTGATGCTTTCAACTTCCAACGATTTGGATCTGGTAGTGGAAATGGTGATTTCTTTGGTAGGATTATTGGAGCCTGATCTCCTTACTTCTATCGCGACCCTCGACATGTGTTCCTTCTCGAGTGATTATCTTCCATCCAGTGAAGATCTCCTAGAGGCCATGACCACGTTTTATCCATTGACATGGTACCCTTCAAGAGCATTATCCTCTTGGAAGCCATGATCCGGACGAAACCATGAGCATAGTTTCTCTTCTCTGTGGCCAGCTCATTAAAAAATGAAACATAGGTCTTGAGCATAGTTCTTTTCCTGTGTCAAGCTCATTAAAAAATGAAACAGTCACCTCTCTTGAACCTTATTTTCATCCACCCTTCTCCTTTTTCTCATCTAATAGAGAAATTGGTGACAACCTCAAAATCGGTGAATGAAATGAAGCTTGGGGGGCATACCGAGCTTAGTCTTTGTTCTTTCTCATGCTCGTAAATACATGAGAATGCATCCGCGTAGACTTTTATCTCTTTTTAGGACCTGTATGGATACATGAAAAAGGAACCCCCTGGAGTCTCCTTTAAGCTCTTTTCAGACTCTCTAAACATTAAAAGATTGCCGAGTGATCTTGCTTCCTTTTCCACTCATTAAACGGTTTGAGAGCACGTCTTTCGAGTGATAATTTATCTTTTTTTTGGCCTTGTGAGACTAACATTAAGAAAAAGGACAACACTAGAGTCATCTTTAAGTTCTTTTCAGACTCTCTAAACATGAAAATATTACCGAGCGACCTTGTTCTCTTCATGCTTGTTAAAGTATTTGAAGAAAATGTCTGTTGAGTGATAGTTTATCTCTTTTTCGGTCTCGTCAGGCTACTTTATGAAAAAGGAACTGAGAGAGTTCTCTTTTAAGTATTTTTCCAGACTCTATAATCATGAAAAACCTTCAAGTTTTATGTCTTTGGACTCGCTAAAAAAAACATCGACAGGCCCATATGGGATCGAACCCTTACTTCTTCCAGTTCATTAAACAAAGGAAGAGGAACTTACCGAAGGTGAGTTTTATTGAGCATATGTTATCCTCCTCGAGCTCATTAAATTGAAAAGAGGTACTCGTCTATCTAGATGGGGGAAAAAATTGAAAGAAGCAAGCCAAGTAGTTTTTTGAGAGCATTACCAGGTAACTCTTAGAGTCTCCCTTGAACATGACACTTTGTCTTTTGCACACATTATAATCCGCTGAACCTCTGCACTGAGCCAATCCTTTGAGTTTCTTTCACTCCTTTGGGTCACCTGACATAAGTCACTGCATCCACTGCATCATTAAGTTTTGGTCCATGTCATGTTTCTACTGTTGTGCCTCAGTGTTCAAGAGAAGTATCTGCCTCGAGAGTCAGCCATCACAAATATCTTGTCTCAATACCTATGTTATTCCATGTTCATTTGATCTACCAATTACATCTCTATGTCCATTTCATGTCATTGACGGGGGATACATCAAGGCCCTCCTTCGATGAGCCTATTCCTATCGACTTCAACACATTATCTAGGAATTAGACTTAGAAACCAATTAGTACTTTGGGACCTGCATGCCTCAATGGAAGGCCTCCTCATGTTCGACAGCAGGTTCACATCATTGACCTCTGATTGGATGATTCCACAGATGTTCAACTTCAGATCATCCATTCACATTCGTTGGAATGTACTAGAGTACCTTGGGAATCATTGACATTAATGGTGGTCTCCCTCGCGCTTGTTAACGGTTTACATCATTGGCCAGTAATCAAGTGGTTTCTGCCATGTTTGACATCGGGACATCTATTCACATGGTTAGATTCGTACTACATCGGGATTGGTAAGAAGACCCTAGGTTGAGTGATCACTTTGATATATGCTTTGCCCAGTTTGCGATGGAGTTTTCTTTGAACAATGACACCTATACTATTGCATAGATCCACTTTGTATTAGTCGTGGCTATGTCTTATCATCTCGTAGATCCACTGTGTATTCTTCATGGCTATGATCAGTTCAGGTCATAAGAGTATAGATCCACAGTGTATTTTCAGTGGCTATACCTTTTTATCAATACAATTATGGATCCGCAGTGTATTTTATGGCGGCCATATCTTGCAAGTCTTGATCACCCAAGCATAGGTATGCTCGCCTTGGGTTTGAAACATGTCATAATATTTGTTGGATGTTTGTGTGCAGCTTTTGTCAGGTTCTCTGCATCTATACCCTTGCTTGAAAGTCTACAAAGAATTTCAGTTATCAGTTCCTGTCTTCTAACTTCATACTTTGGGGGGAAATCTTTTACACATCAAAAATACTCACTTTGATAGTGTCGCAAGTGTCATCATTATAAGTGTCACAAGTGTCGCATTTTTCTCACAAGTGTCGCAAGTGTCAAAGAAAGAATACTGCCATGATGCCTATGTTGTGCCTATAACGACATGAGAAGGACACTTGAAACACCTCAAACATTTGATTTGGAAGAGGAGAAATGAGTCAGCAGGCTCATGAACCTTTTACCATCTGAAAAAACTAAAAAAACTAAGTTTTTGAAGGAGAGCGCTCCCCTATACCTCTTCTAGGAGTGCTAACGCTCCCCCTTACACTATTTGGGAGCATTATAAAGATTCTTTGGCCCTTCTCGGGGAGAATTGGTGTCTTTAGGAGTGATGGAGCCCCCCTTAAGCCTACTAGGCAGTGCTACAAGGCTCTGATGGCCCTTTTGAGGGAGTGCTGCCTATTATGGGCAGTAGCTAAGTTGTTGAGATGAATGGGGGAAGGATCCTTTCATTCTTGGAAGGCAGTTGGATTCGAATCCCTAGTCTAGCCATGGTCTTAGGGAAGATCCTCAATTGAAGGAGGAAAATCCTCAACTCACCCCAAAGATATCTCAAGTTGTTGAGCCTCTCCAAGGCTATATAAGCAAGCTTTCTCAGGGTGAAAGGAGGACTGAAAAGGGAGAATCACACCAAACTTATGATCTTATAAGTGGTGCTGGAACAAAGATAATTTGGAAGAAAGAGACCTACGATCTCATAGGGAGCAATCGGTGAAGCTATCATCATTCAGATCACGGATCTTTTGAGCAAGGGATAGTCAAGGAGGACTTGACGAAACTGCTGCATTCGCATCTACGACTGTAAGCAATGTTTTGTCCTCATTAATATAATTTGCTTGGCCTGTTTCTTTCTAATTCCTGTTCAATATCACATGAATTTGTCTCTTTAGTAGATAGATCTATTTCGGACTAATATTGATAGAGTAGGAAGTGGTCGTACTTTGTTTGTCTATAGGATCCATCAAGGAGCGAAAGATTGAAGCTCAACTCGGAACGTGCAGGGACAAACACCGGTAAAAGGTACTTCTTTTCTCCTTCCTTCTCACACCCTAGTCCACCTAGATCTAAAAGGAAGTCAGTGATCATGATAAGCAATTTTTGTCTTAGAGTTAAGAGTCTAGCTCTTTGAGGAGATCTACTTGTCCGCAGGGATATTTTCCTTCAACACCACCCACAAAGAAGAAGGAGGATATTGAATTCGATTTTCCAATCTTCTTTGAACATAATGCAAAACAAATTCAAGTACATCAATATCAGGTTGAAATTGTATGGATTCCTCCATGCAGTGATCCAATGCGACCAGGTCACACTTGGAGTAATATCCCACCAACTCTTCTTTTCCAATAATAACAAGACTCCATGTTGAAACTTGTGGTGCCAGAGACTACCACAAGCTCGCTCGATTGTAAATCACCTGTCATTTATAATATAAATTCAAAACAAAAATAGAAATGGATTTCAATGACAATGGCAGCAGTTTCAATGACATTGTGGCTGCCATCTGCACTGTCATATAAGATCCGAGAAGGTCACAGATGAAATGATAAGATCCGAGAAGGTCACTGCCATATAATATCCGTGGTTTGTGTGGGAATTTTGAATCCAAGCCACTGTCTTGATGTCGTTGTGTGTGGTCCATGTGAAGGATTTCGTCCTATTTGCCAATCTAGTAGGCCTCGTCGATTGGATCTTCAAAGATGGGTACTGAAATTAGATATGATATAGAGGATTTTTTTTCTTTGGTTCACTCTTTTAACCATTGGAATAGAAACTTTTCTCAATCCAATCGATTTTTCAAACAATATAAAGATATTTCACATATGGAGTTCTCATCTCTTGAACCTTGAAGATCATCTCTCTTTTTCGATGAATGTGCTTTGGTGGGCAAGTTTATTGAGCTATGGCCAAGTCCCAAGGCTCTCGAATCCTAGGTATTGGAGCATTGGTTCCCTTAGATCAAAGGTAGAATCATATCTTTTTTTGTAGGAAAAGGTTATTTCATTTTTACTTTTACGAGCAAATTGGAGAGGAAAAAGATGGAGAGAATAGCAAGGAGATTGAGGAAGAAGACAGAGAAGATAGCAAGGAGTTAGAGGAGGAAGAGGTGGAAGCTGTAAAAAGTGGAAAAAAAATATCATGTCATGGGAATTCTATTTCAAAAGTGCAGTCTCGTTCCTACCCTTTTAAACCCTTTTCCTTTGCTAATGCTTTGAAAAACTCTGCACCATAGCCCTCCTTTACTCTTACAAGGGGAAGGAGTTCTAAAAAGGAAAAGGGAGCTCATGGGGCAGGAAAGAATAATAGTTTGGAAAGTGAGGAATTCACACCTTTTGGTCCCTATTGGAAATCAAGAGGGGTTAGAGAAAATCTTAGACAATAATGTTTTGTTTCTATGTAAACCTTTGCAATTAGTTTGTCAGAATCTATTCATGTTCTTGGAGATTTGGCATTAGAAATAGGAAATTGTTCATTCTCACCTCCATATGTAGTGGAAGGTTGAAGAAGTGTTCATGTTTGGAAGCCTAAGAAGGTGAAGCGTCGTTTGATAATGTGCATGGATGTGGGGTTGGAAGAGTCTTGCAAACTCTCCCTCTGCGCGTTGGTTGGGAGGTTTGCATACAAGGCCGGGATAAATTTACCTTTCAACGAGTGGATGCAGATTACTTGGGTTCCACTCATTGGATATTCGCCTAATTTGTTGATCCTCCCATGTGGGTGGTTTGGTTTGGTTTTCAGAAATCTAGAGGATTTTGCTTTCATCCTTGATAGATTCTTCGAGGGCGGAAGCATCACGTTGAAGAATTGGTGCACGCGCTTTGACCCTTCTACTGAATATTTTAGTTTCCGTCATGTATGGGTCTTACTACCTGGACTGCCAATCCAACTATGGAATGAAAAATCCTTGGAGGCTATTGGGAACATGATAGGTTGGTTCTTAAAGGTTGATGAAGGCGGTTTTCTTTCAATGGACAAGCGAATAGCGAGGGTCCTTGTTGAGCTTGACGTCCATGCCGATCTCCTCAAAACACTAGAGTTGGAATGGCACAGAAAAGTTACTGTCCAAAGATTAGATTATTTGGGTTTACCATTCTGATGCTCTATTTGTAGACAGACGGGTCACCTGTGCAAAGACTCTCATTTCATGACAGGGGTCTCTGACTCTGAGGAATCTTTGGAAGCTTCTACAAAATATTTTTATATGATCAAAACAGACTTAGAAGAGTTGGGCATCTTAGCTGCTGGGAGTGTTGAAGATACACCTGGTCCTATCTTAGACACCTTCATAGGTAAGCTAAAAAATTACTTCCTTGCTTTGTATTTTTCACTTTCATCGTGGGAACGTGATTGACTAGACAGTTCTTTCTCGTCACTCTTTGCTCCTTTACAAGTAGTGGTTTCGGGGAGTTTGGGTACAACAGAACCTGGTGGTACATATATTGTCCCTAATAGGACTCCTCTTCACCCAATATCCTTAGATACTTTAGTCTCCTTACCTGAAGAACTTTCTATGACGACCACTGTGGCAAGGCTCGATATTGATTCACATACTTTTTTTCAACTTGTGGTGGAACAAGTTCTGGAAAATGTGATAACTTCCTTGGTCCCGACCTATAGGGAGGCCACTAGTCCTATTCCCTTACCGAAATACTTGGGCTTGGAATCCATTCATGGAAAGGTGGAATGTGGAGCTGTAGAGGTGACTACAAGTTTAGGGGAAGGTTCAGGGAAGGAATTAACATGGGCATAGGAATTGGGTTTGGAGTTAACCCCCATTAAAACCAGGAGTGCTCGAAAGAAGATGGGGAAAACCCCTTCTGTTGTTGATCAACATTTAGCTTCTACTCATGATTTGGGGGTGCTTAGAGGCATGAAATCCATTTCAAGGGATAAATCATTATCCTCCTCTCCTTGAATATCAGAGGGGTGGGAGGTACCCTAAAATTTCCCTCCATGCATAGAATTCTTTCTAAAACCAAGTTGGATATTATTTTTCTCCAAGAGACCTTAGTCGCTAAGGAGAAGGATAGAAAATTCATGAACATTTTATGTCCTAACAGGATGATCTGTGTAGTCAGTTCTGTAGGGAATTCGGGTGCACTTCTAGTGGCATGGAATCCAATTTTTTTTGAGTTAAAGCCTTCTCTAAGTATTGGTGGGATTTTATTGACATGTATTCAACTACTTGACAAAAGAAGGATTTATTTTTTAAATGTTTATGGCCCGTGCACCGGGCACAGACAATTTTGGGAAAAGATGGATGCAAAAGTTTTGTTATCACTAGGTGATCTTATACTAGAAAGAGGCATGAACTGTATGACTAGCACAAAAGAAGTATGGGGTGCATTGTCTTTAACAGATCGCCTGGTGTTTTTTTTTAAAGAGATTTAAAAAAAAATTCATCTGGTTGATATAATGCCTGCGGAGGTGGTGCCAACTTGGAGAAAAGATAGAAGTGGGGTGGACGAGATACAAAAAAGACTAGATAGAGTGTTTTCCTTTGATGCTACTCTACTTGCTTCAACCAGATATCGATCGTGGGTGGAATTTTCGCTTATTTCCAATCATGCATGTGTTATTTTTCAATTGTATATTGGTTACATGTCTGTAGCTCATCTATTTAAATTTAACCCATCCTATTTACGAGAATAGTCATTTGCTGAATTGGTTTGGGAAGTGTGGAACACTCATCAGGATTATGAGAAGGAGGGATCTCAAAGGAGTTTGGTTAGGAAGATGAGCATGCTAAAATCTCGCATGAAGGTATGGATTAATGAAAGGAAACAAAAGGAACAACAAGTATTCGAAAACATTGAAGCGAAGATTGCCCTTCTTATCCAGAAAAAATTAAATGGTGATCACAGTATTGATCCTGATCCTCGACTGAAAACACTTGAAGCTAAATGGAATAAATCACTTCTGGCAGAGGAGGAACAATGACGTCTAAAAACCAGGGCTACATGGATTCAGTGTGGGGAAAAAAATACAAAATATTTCCATCAATTTGCCAGTTATAAAAGAAACAAAAAGCATTTCTTGGAATTAAAGGATGAGTGTGATCAGGTTCACTATGATTAAGAGGCTATAAAGGATGAAGTGTAGAGATTTTTTAGTTCATTCTATCAAGATACGGGGAAAAATTTGGTTGAGGATCAGTTTGCATCAGTTAGACTTTTCCCAAGAATGGTTTCTGAAGAAGAAGTTAAATTACTTGAGAAGAATTGTACTAGCAAGGAAGCTCTAGAAGTCCTAAAGGATTTCACCAAGGACAAAAGTCCAGGTCCCGATGGGTGGACTGTTGAGTTCTTTTACACTTCTATGAGATGGTTGCAAAAGATTTTCTTGAGGGTGTTGAGGAATCCATATTAAGTGGAGAGGTTATTAGGTATTTGAACTCGAGTTTTATTTCCCTTATACCAAAAGTCAATGGAATTACATCTTTTGGGGATTTTCGGTCGATTGCTATGTGCAATCTTTGCTATAAGATCATAGAAAAACTCATTTCTAAGAGGATCATACCTATTATGTCCCATACTTTGTCAGAGGAGAAATTAGGATTTTTTAAATGGAGGAAAATTCCTGACGCCATTGCATCAACACGGGAGTTCCTTCACGGTATCAAAGAAAAAAAACTACAAGATTTAATTTTAAAGATTGACTTAACGAAAGCATATGATTGTATAAGCTGGTACTTTCTCTGTTTGACTCTTATCCAATGTGGGTTCAGACTGCCTACGACAAAGTGGATCATGGGACGCATCACAACAACAACCTTTGATATTCTAATAAATGGAGAGCTGACAGATTTCTTCAAAATTGGCAGAGGGCTAAGATAGGGATGCCCACTGTTGCCTTTATTATTCATTTTGGTGATGGAAGGGTTGATTTTGGCACTCAAAAGAAGCCAAGATGAAGGCACATTGACTGGTATAAAGGTTTCAATATTAATTAGGATCCTCCATCTTCTTTTTGTTGATGACATTCTTATAATGTCAAAAGCCTCTCTTGATGAATGATAGGAGATAAATAGGATTCTGACTGTTTTTTGTAGTGCCACTGGACTCTTGATAAATGTTCAGAAGACATCCTTCCTCCACTTTGGAGTTCATCAAAATGTTTTGGATACATTAAAAGAATCCTTTCATTTTAATTTTTCTGATCTTACTGAAGCTTTCAGGTATCTTGGTTACTATCTAAAAATTGACAGGTATAAGGTGGAGGACTGGCACTAGCTTATTGAAAAATTTGAGAAGCGGATAAACCATTGGTGCAATAGATGGATTTCCATTGGTGACCACTTAGTTCTAATTAAGGCTATTTTCGAGAGCCAACCAATCTGTTGGACAACATTGGTTCATATTCTGTCATATGTGCTTAATAGAATTCGTCAAGTGGTATTCACTTCTCTATGGTTAGGATGTAAACAAAAGAAGAGCTACCATCTGTGTAACCGACAACTCATTGCTCGACCAAAAATTTACGGGGCATGAGGACTAAGAAATATTTTTAGGTTCTATAGAGCCTTGACTGTGAATACTCCATGGAGGGTGCTGATGATAGAAGGCCTTTGGCACCACATCATAAAAGAAAAATATCTTCCATTTGGTTTTGTAGCAAGATGGCTACGATCAGTTTTAGTGGTGGGGGAAAAAGGTTTATAGACGTGGAAAAATCTACTCAAATCCATGCATTTACTACTGCATTGGATGACTTGGTGTCCAAGGATGGGTGAACCTATTCTTATTGGCAAATATTAAATCCTAGGTATGGGGGAAGCGACCATCCTATCTGATGACCTGATACCAATCCTTAATCAGAGAGGGGTTTATTACTTATATTAGGTTAGTTGTGAGCCACGACCAAGAATGATATGCTCAAACTGGATTTCAAGTGATGACTTAGAATTGGAGGGACAAACAAATTTTGAATGGAATACCTTCAGATGTGACCTTAATAAACTCTGGTGTAAAGTTGCAAGCGAGGCCAGATGTACTTAAATGGACGGGAGGTGACACATCGGGCCATATAACATTAAAAAATGTTTGTGAGGCCACCGAAGCAAAGTACTAGAATTTTTCTATTGTAGGATGGAGGAAGACACTTTGGTCATGGGAGTGTCCTTTAAAAATCAAGATTTTTACTTGGTTGGTTGCCGAGAACAAAATTCTCACTTGGGAGAATTTACAACATAGAGGTCATAGTGGACTGAGCCTTTTCTATTTATGTAAGAATAGTAAGGAAAACACTTTACATGTGTTTGTAGATGTTGGCTTTCGGAAGTCACTCCTGGATTGCTAGCAGGAGCAGAGCCCGAAGCCCATCAGATTTAATGTCACGGTTTGTTTAAAGGGCGATCAAATGGAGAAAAGACTCGAAACAGCACAATCTCAACTCAGAAACTAGACCAGGCATGCATGAACGAGTGAGGTCCTGATAAACTCCAAACAGTGAGCTGTAACAAAGGGTGAGAAGGTGGAAGACTTATGCAAGAAGGGCACAATGGTCTATCACAGACATCAGGTATGCAACAGACTGAAGAAGAAATGCATTCAAACACAAAATCCTTTTATATTCAAACACGAATACCAGAGAATATAAAGATGTCACGACAAATCCTTTATCGCAACAAGATTGTTAATTCCACGTGAATCCTTCAGCTGTGAACCCTCCAGCAAAATATGAAACAAAGACGGATAAGAAAGGAAACTGTTTGTTATAAACCAAGAAGTCTCAAACATAGAGGCATAACCAGGAAACCAGAATATGGCTGAAATGTTACAGTCGGGAGCTTAGCTCTACCATCAATAGATACAAAAATGGCAAAAATGCCTACATATACTCAAAATAACAACAGCGACGGAACCAAGAAACTGCATTGAAGGCTTTGCGTCTGCATGGCTTCTGACAACACGGAGCTACGATCTTTGAATGGTCGTGCAACTTATGGCAGGCGCGATCAGTATTCTGACAGTTTATTCGGCGAATCGACGTGCTTTTAATCCTTTGCAGGACGTCCCCATTATGGCGGAGATGATGTCTAACCACCACCAACCGCTTCAATAACTGCTTCTTGGGATTGATAACGGCCCAGCCAACTCAGCTCCTCGGGATAGGGACGACTTCTCGCGTTGACACCTGGAACAACTGAATAGCTTGATGGTCGGACCTGAGGGCCAGCGCAGAGGACATAGAGTATGGCAGGAGTGATGGCGAGAG
>ML794716.1:183733-193846 GCA_009831015.1 Picea engelmannii
GTGAAAACAGGAGAAATGGACTCGCCTTCGGGTGAGAGATTGATGTGGAAAGAAGGGGATGCGTGGCAGGCGATGAGTGGGTGATGAGAAGAAGGGGGGGGGCCACGCGAGCCAGAGAGGAGGGATGGATAAGTGACATATGGAAACAAGGGAAAGGCGGGTAGAAGGAAATTGAAATGACGGGAGGAGGACCCACACTGGTTAAGCGCAGGGCAGCTGAGAGGAGCGGGGCTGCACAAGGGGCATTGATTAGGGAGCTGCGATCATGGCCAATGGAAGCTGCACCCACAATTCTGGACCGCCCCCCTTGACTTAAAGGTAGAAAGGCGGGGGGGGGGGTATGGAATGGTATTCATCGCCGTTGATCTGGGCGCGCTCATCTGGACCATCGGAGAGATGTGCCCCCGATTCCGGACCCCCCCCTCTTGCTTAAAGGTCGAAAGGCAAGGAGGGTCCGGAATTTGCTGCATGCCGTTGATCCGGGCGCGCTCATCTGGACTGCCCGGTCTTGCTTGATGTTTACCACGGCGCGTTGTCGCCCAAAACTTTGGACAAGTGGGTTTTAACCCATTCGTTTGATATCTAACCCCCCTTAACGAGAAATATCGCTAACATTTGGCTCCATGGGGGATAGAGTCGTCCCTGTGATGCTCTAAGAACTCCTTTGCAGACTTAGTGCCTTTGTTGTTGGGCTATGGAGTCATTTATTAGTCTGGAAAACAAAAACAAACAAAAACACAAAAGAGTATTTACAAAACTAAACAAAACGAGCCGACTGCGGCTCACATGAAACATTTCTTTAAGAAATGCCCATTGACTGGGCTTCCAAAAACTTCATGGCCTTCCAAATCCTGCAACCTGTAAGTGTTATTGGAAAACACTTCCATGATCTTGAAAGGCCCAAACCAGAGGGCATCAAATTTACTGTGTTTGCCCCTCTCCTGCCTGGGTGCATCCCACTTGAGAACCAGATCACCCTGCTCGAACTCTTTCTTCTTGTTCTTTCTGTCGAAAGCCTGCTTGATCTTCTGCTAACGATTATAAGCCCTGTCCAGGACCTGCTCTCTGATCTGCTGCATCTCCACCATCTGATGAATCCTTCTGAGCATAAGATTAGGTTCCCCCTCATAGTCATGGAGAATATTTTCCACAGGCAAGGCAAGCTGAGTAGGGAAAACTGCCTCAATCCCATAAACAAGCTGGAAGGGTGAGAGACCCAGGGACTTCTTCGTGGTCACTCGATCGGCCCAAAGTGCAAATTTGAGCTTTGAGTCCCAGGCTCTTTTATTATCCTCCAATAGCTTCTTGATAAGCTTGATTAGACTTTTATTTGAGGACTCTGCCAGTCCGTTTTCCTGAGGATAGTAGGGAGTGGAGTGGATCAGTGAAATTTCAAACTGTTCACAAAATTTGATCAAGGGCTCTGACCGAAATGGGGAAGCGTTGTCAGTGACGATTTTTCTAGGGCAGCCAAACCTGGCAATGATGTCCTCCAGAAAGCCAATGATTACTTTGTGAGAGGTGCTTCTGGTAGGGACAACTTCTATCCATTTAGTGAAATAGTCAGTTGCTGTTAAAATCCATCGGTGCTGGCCACTTGAAGGGGGATGAATTTCCCTGATAAAATCCAATCCCCACTGCTGAAAGGGAGCTGAGACCACCACAGGCTTCAATGGCAGGGATTTGAGCTGCTGCTTCCCTGAGAATTTCTGACATTTGATGCAAGCTCTAATTTCCCTGCATACATCGTGGAATAAGGTGGGCCAGTAGTACCCAACCCGAAGAATCTTGTGAGCAGTGGTTTTCCAAAAATAATGGCCCCCACAGAGACCACTATGAAATCATTCATAACCTTCTGGGCCTGCTGTGGGTCCAGACACATCAATAATATCCCCTGAGGGTCTCTCCAATAGAGGGATTGGCCAATAAGACAGTATTTGATCGCTTTGAGCTTTAAAGCCCTCGCCTTTCCCTTTTCCATCTCGTCAGGGGGCCTCAACTCCTACAGGAAATATAAGATATCCTTGTACCAGGGGCATGCTGCCAGTGGCACAGTGCCTTGGGAACCTCTGTCAGCTGATTCAACTCGTTCATGGATCAAATTGATTTCCAAGGATTTATAATTGGATTCGGCCAGGAGCTTGGCCAAACCCTGCCCCTTTATTAGCTTAGTGGGCTTGATATCCAGGTCAAATTCTAGGATCTTGGCAATCCATTTACTTCTTTTCCCATCTATGTCAGGCTGCACAAGGATGTCCTTCACAGAGGTTGAAGGGACATATGCAACAATCTTTGAGTGTAATACATAGACCCTGAAAGCTTTGAGAGCTTTCACCAAGGCATAAGCCTGCTTCTCCATGATCTCATATCGGAGCTCTGCATCTCTCAGTGCCTTACTAAAGAAGGCAATAGGCTGCTCTTGCCCTCGATCGTTTTTTTGCAACAGAACCGCTGCCACTGTGTCAAAGGAAGCAAAAGAGAATATTATAAAATCTTTAGAATAGTCTGGACTGACTAGCAGAGGGGCTTTAGTCAATGCTTTCTTTATTTGATCAAAATACTTCCTGGGTTCAGCAGTCCATTTTATCTCATGGCCTTTCCTGAGCATGGCTGCGATATGTTTCACCAATTCAGCAAAATTTGAGATAAATCTCCTCAGGAAATTAATCCTTCCCAGAAAAGCTTGGACCTCCTTTTTAGACCTGGGAAGTGACAGGGACTGGATTGCCTCTACCCTGTCAGGATCAATTCTCACTCCCTCTGCTGAGACTATATGGCCTAACAGCTTCCCCTCTTGCATGGCAAACAATGATTTCTTGGGATTTAGGGAAAGGCCAAACCTACGGCACTTCAGAAAAACTCTTCTCAAGTGGGAGTGGTGTTCAATATTAGTCTTGGAGAAGACTGTTATATCATCTAAATATATCACCACGAACTTATCTTTTTCCCCGATGAAGGCTATTTCCATGGCTCGCTGAAACATTTCTCCCGCGTTCATTAGCCCAAATGGCATCTTGGCATACATAAATGTGCCCCAAGGAGTGGTGAAGGCTGTCTTTTCCCTGTCCTCGGGCATGACTGATATCTGGTTATAGCCAGAAAATCCATCGATCATAGATATCCTTGATGCGCCAGTGACCCTCTGCAATATGTGTTCCATGTTGGGTAGGGGGTAGTTATCCTTCCTCGAACTCCTGTTCAGGTTCCTGAAATCGACACAGATTTTGATTTCTCCGCTCTTCTTTCTTACTGGGACCAAATTGGCAACCCAGCTAGAGTATCTCAAGGGGACTATGATTTGGGCATCCAGCAGCTTTTTCACCTCCCTCTCCATGACAGGTAGCAGCGTAGGATTTATCTGTCTCAGCTTTTGCCTGAAAGGTCTAGCCTCCTCCTTTAGTGGGATCTTGTGCTCAATGACTGACGTGTCATATGTCTTGAGATCTTCATAGGTCCATGCGAACAGGTCAGCGAACTCCCTCAGCAACTTAGTATATCCGATCCTCTGCTCCTCAGTCAAATTTTTTGACAGCTTGACTAACCGGGGCTCCTCCGATGTGCCTATATTGCACTCAGTCATATCAACATCGTCACTTGAAATCCTGCCCTTTACTGACACATCATTCCCATCGAACAATCTCTCTAATGGGATCAACCCTCTTGGTATATGATTTCTTGACAATTGAATAATTTGGTGGTCAGCAACTTTGTTCAATAACTCCTCAGGGTGGTGATCAGGTTCTTCATCGGGGTTCTCATCTATATGTAGTGCAGAGAAGTCATCGATGGACTGGAGGAATTTCTCGATCTCCTGATCGTCTTCGAATACCCTCCAATGTTTGACATTGTCTGGTACAAAGGGTCTGTATCTTATTTCCACCTCGGATCTATCATCGGGTAGTGCAGGAGCTTCGAACAGACTAGCTGAGAAGGCTTGGAAATCGGCTGGAGCATTTTCTTCCCTTGGAATGAAAGAGATGTTAAAATCTAGGAAGAAACTGTCAACAAGGTCCCATACCTCATTTCTGTAATTTTTTAGGCGGGGGTGCTTGGTCTGATATACATTTTTGACCTGCTGGACAATTAATTCTGCATCCCCGAACACAGCCATCTCTCTGATTCCCATTTCTTTTGTGGACCTTAATCCCAGAACCAGAGCTTCATATTCTGCCACATTGTTGGTGACCTCAAATTCCATCTTGTATGACAGTGATATGGTTTCTTGAGAAGGAGATTTGAATACCACCCCGGCACCTGCACCTATACTGGAAGAAGCTCCATCAAAGAACATCTTCCAAACAGAGGTAGTTGGGGAGGGCATCCCCTGCTCGAGACTGAGATGCTTTCTGATCTGTAAAGGGGGCTCGGATTCATCAGTGAACTGCAATAGGCTAGATCCTAAGTCACTGTCTAAGGCATAGATTGGATGATTTGTGGGGTTTTCTTCATCACTGACTATATAGGCTAGCTGGGCTTCTCTGTACAATCTCCTATGTTCCCCCCCAAAGACTGGAATGGTGGCACACGTGAGATCCATCTGCAATGTCCCTCCAAGCCTCTTAATCCAATATCTTGACAACATCATGCCAAACTTGGGGGGAACATCAGCTACCACTATATCCATAACCATACTTTTCATGGGTAGCTGAAACAGGGACACCACCAGGTCTTTGATGACTCCCAAACACTGTACCCTCCTGGAGTCAAAGGAATAGAGGTCATGATAGGCTCTGGTGACTTCTAATCCTAGTTCTTCCATGACGGCTTTAGGCATGAGGTTGTGGGAGGCCCCTGAATCCATCAGGCAATTATGCAGTACTTTGTCATGTATGTTCAGGGAGGTGTAGAAGGGAGGGGATGAATCATCTTTGTCTTCTACCATGGGACCTAGAACCACTGCAGGCCTTTCATCTTGGAGGTTAATGCAGTCTGTGGATGGGCCAGAGGCTTCAGATTTCAACAGGTCAGAGAAGAGTTTTTTGAATTCCCCATGTTTGATTAATTCAGTGAGGGGCACAGGGATTCTGATCTTTTGGACTTCATGCTCAAAATTAAAGGAAGATGTGAGCTTTGGAATTTCTCTAATCTCAGGAGCATGAATTTGAATGATGGGAGAGAGAGGTTGGGCCTTCTTACCTTTATGGTTGTCTGGTACCTCTTCAGCAGGCTTCTGTGCTCTGGTGGATGACTCAGGAACATCAGGGGCTGTCGCCCGCTTGTCTGATCTCAGGTTATACCTGCCTCGGCCACCGCCAGCTTTGCCTGCTTTGCTGAGTTCATTGAGCTGACCGTCTACGAGAGACTCTTCATATGCTAATTTGGTCAGATGGGGGAAGGGCGGAGTGACCTCTACAGAGTGGATTTCAGGCTCAGATTCATCTGGTTGCCTTCCTTCTTCATCAGTCATGAAATTGTTCTGGAAGGGAGCCTGGATCCTTTGGTCATCCCTGTCTTTTTCCTTCTCTTTGTGCATAGTTGGAGGAGAAAAATTGTTTGGTCTTCTGAAACCTCCTCTGTTCTCAGTGTTCTGAGGGCCTTTGTTCATTTGTTTTCTTTCCATCTTCAATCTTTCCATCTCTTCTTTCAGCACGTTTAACAGCTGGGTCAGCTCGTTTACTTGAGGGTGGGGAACTGATAGGCCGGAGATGTCGGAGCCGGAAACTGAGGCTTCCGACTTCCCTTTTCTTCTGTCTGTGTCAGCCTTGTTCCTCAATCTATCTGCTGCTAATATATTAGATTCCACTTCTATAGCTGCATCTTGCATCTAAGCTAAAGAAGTGGCTCTTCTTTCCCTTAACACGAGACAGAAATCAGGGTCAAAGGCACTAGCATATGAAATTTGAGTAGAGGCTTCTGAGGGCTTTATTTCTGCAGGAATCTTGTTATACATCCTATTGAATCTTTTGGAAAATTCAGAGACTGACTCTCCTTCCTGCTTCTTCAGGGACCCAAACTCAGTCATGTAATATATGTAATCTTTTCTATCCCCCCACTGCCTCAGGAAAACATTATCCAGGGCTTCAATACCAGCAATAGATCCAGGGGCCAGTCCCCTGAACCACTTTCTAACCTCACCATCCAAACTCTGGATGAAGACTCTCATCCAGACATCTTCATTCTCAATATTGAGGTTATCTGCATAACTGTAAAAAGCAGCCAAGTGCTCTTCAACAGTTATGTCTTCCTCACCACTGAACTTGGGCATGTATTTCAAATAGTCTCCAGCAGGGAGAGGATTCAAAGGCTGAGGAAGAATCAAAGGAGCGTATGGAGCAACAACTATAGCATCCATTCTGTTCTGAGGGGGATTAGCACCAGCCATAGGGATGTGGTGTGGAGGAGAACTTGGAGGAGATGGAGTATGAACAGGTGAACTAGGAACAGAGGTGCTCACGAGAGGGAACGGGGAAAACAGAGAGAGGTCTAAAGGACCCGGATACGCGAGTGTTTTTCTCTGTGCAGCAGTAGTAATCAAAGGAGGAGTGGTGAAACCTCCTAAGGGGGGAGTGACAAGGTTCTCTCCTCTTGAAACTAGACCAAGAGGGGAAAACTCAACAGGAATAGTCCCAAAGTTCAAGAAACGGGAAACCTCAGAGGAAGTATGACTAGGAAGCTGAAAATTAGAAACTGGAGTTTTCACAGAAGGGGATGGCGTATTACCTTTTTCAATAGCAGCAACCTCTTTTGCAGAGCTCTTTCCCTTTCTGCACACTGCTTCCAAGATTTCCTTCGGTGTGGCTAAAGGCAGATGTGGATTAGACCTCGTGTGTCTACCTCTCGAAGCCACAACTGATAGAACAGGTTCTCCCCAGCGGAGTTGTCACAGTGGAGTCGCTAGGTGCACAGTAGCAATCTTCAAGTTCTGATATCTGATGCACCTTCAGAAATCAGTTAATCATTGTCGTTCTGCCCAGGGAAAATCTTCAACTTCGTCCCCGGCAACGGCGCCAGAAATGTTGGCTTTCGAAAGTCACTCCTGGATTGCTAGCAGGAGCAGAGCCCGAAGCCCATCAGATTTAATGTCACGGTTTGTTTAAAGGGCGATCAAATGGAGAAAAGACTCGAAACAACACAATCTCAACTTAGAAACTAGACCAGGCATGCATGAACGAGTGAGGTCCTGATAAACTCCAAACAATGAGCTGTAACAAAGGGTCAGAAGGTGGAAGACTTACGTAAGAAGGGCGCAATGGTCTATCACAGACATCAGGTATGCAACAGACTGAAGAAGAAATGCATTCAAACACAAAATCCTTTTATATTCAAACACGAATACCAGAGAATACAAATATGTCACGACAAATCCTTTATCGCAACAAGATTGTTAATTCCACGTGAATCCTTCAGCTGTGAACCCTCCAGCAAAAGATGAAACAATGACGGATAAGAAAGGAAACTGTTTGTTATAAACCAAGAAGTCTCAAACACAGAGGCATAACCAGGAAACCAGAATATGGCTGAAATGTTACAGTCGGGAGCTTAGCTCTACCATCGATATATACAAAAATGGCAAAAATGCCTACATATACTCAAAATAACAACAGCGGCGGAACCAAGAAACTGCATTGAAGGCTTTGCGTCTGCATGGCTTCTGACAACACGGAGCTGCGATCTTTGAATGGTCGTGCAACTTATGGCAGACGCGATCAGTATTCTGACAGTTTATTCGACGAATCGACGTGCTTTTAATCCTTTGCAGGACGTCCCCATTATGGCGGAGACGATGTCTAACCACCACCAACCGCTTCAATAACTGCTTCTTGGGATTGATAACGGCCCAGCCAACTCATCTCCTCGAGATAGGGACGACTTCTCGCGTTGACACCTGGAACAACTGAATAGCTTGATGGTCGGACCTGAGGGCCAGCGCAAAGGACATAGAGTAGGGCAGGAGTGATGGCGAGAGGTGAGAGTGATGACAAAGGGGGGGGGGAATAGGGGATGATCCATGGAAGGGGACATCCAGGTAGATGGGCGAAAACAGGAGAAACGGACTCGCCTTTGGGTGAGAGATTGATGTGGAAAGAAGGGGATGCGTGGCAGGCGATGAGTGGGTGATGAGAAGAAGGGGGGGGGCACGCGAGCCAGAGAGGAGGGATGGATAAGTGACATATGGAAACAAGGGAAATGCGGGTAGAAGGAAAGTGAAATGACGGGAGGAGGACCCACACTGGTTAAGCGCAGGGAAGCTGAGAGGAGCGGGGCTGCACGAGGGGCGTTGATTAGGGAGCTGCGATCGTGGCCGTTGGAAGCTGCACCCACAATTCCCTACCCCCCCCCTCGACTTAAAGGTAGAAAGGTGGGGGGGGGGGGTCCGGAATGGTCTTCATCGCCGTTGATCCGAGCGCGCTCATCTGGACCGTCGGAGAGATGTGCCCTCGATTCCGGACCCCCCCCCTCTTGCTTAAAGGTCAAAAGGCAGGGAGGGTCTGGAATTTGCTGCGTGCCGTTGATCCAAGCGCGCTCATCTGGACCGCCCGGTCTTTCTTGATGTTTACCACGGCGCGTTGTCGCCCAAAACTTTGGACAAGTGGGTTTTAACCCATTCGTTTGATATCTGACCCCCCTTAACGAGAAATATCGCTAACAGTAGAGTTCCCTTTCACAATCGCAGTCTAGGATAGGACTAAATTGGCCATAAAACATATTACAAGGTGGAATAGTACCTTTGTGGCATAATGTTTTAAAAAATGGAAGGCTCATAATAAATCCTATCCTACTTTACCGACCTTCATTTGCTGGTATATATGCCTAGAAAGGAATTATGCTATTTTCGAAGATGGAAATCCCTCTGTACAAAAGGTGGTCTACAAAACTTTAAGTGTTGTGGGTGATTACAAAATTCAGTTGAAATCTTTTGCCTCGAGGAAAATTCTTTGTTTGTATGTAGGTGGTGGCACTGTTGGATTGTTTGATGGGGCTGCTCAACAATCTGGTCAAAATTGTGGGGCTGGCAAGGTAATAAGCGTCAACGATCATCAATCTTATAAATGGTTCTTCAACTATGGACCTAACACCAACACGAAAGAAGAGCTTTTGGGGGTATGGGCCCTACTTACATTGGATTCTTGACTATCAATTTCGGATTTACTTGTCCAGGGGGACTTAAAAATTGTTATAGAATGACTACAGGGAAAGGGTCATCTTTAGGTGGTCTCTCTAGAATGCTAGAAGGACAGGAGCCTAGAAATTATCAAGCACTTCTAAAAAATCTCCTTTACACATGTTTTTTTCAGAGAAGGAAATCAAGAGGCAGATAGTCTTTCAAAAGAGGCTCTCAAAAAGGATCCCGAAAAAATTGCCTACTATCTTTGTGAAGAGGGTCATGAGGGTCCTCATATGTTTCTAAATCTATTCTAGAAGTCTTGGAGCTGCTGCATGGATCCTTAGTACTGTGTCTTTTTAGGGAGTCTAATTGTCGTCTTTTTTGTGGAATATGTATTTCGATCCTCAATGATCTGTGTATTTGGGACTAGAGTATAAACTGGGGGATTATAGTCTTGTGTCTTGTTGTGGGGAATAGACTATTTTCAAAGGATGTAATTGGCATATGATGTTGAATTAACATGTTTATGATTTAAAATCAACATGTTTATTGTTTTAAATTAGCATTTAAAACAATAAAGTATTAAATTTATATATTTGAGACAATATTAAAACAACTTTATGAAATATTGAATTTAAGTAACTTATTTGAAAATGACAAAACAATAGATTGACTAGTTTGAAAACAACAAAACAATGGATGGAGAGGTTTCAGTTTTATTAGAGGTAATAACATGATCTTTTTCTTTATTTCATGACTTAAGAAACTTGCATGTGGTGGTTGCATCACATCATTTGAGGTGTGATTGTAGAATTTACACAGCCAATCAACAATGTTGTGATGAGTGATAGAGGTAATAACATGATCTTTTTCTTTATTTCATGACTTAGGAAACTTGCATCTAGTGGTTGCATCACATCATTCGAGGTGTGATTGTAGAATTTACACAACCAATCAACAATGTTGTGATGAGTGAGAAAATTGATTTAGATATATTATTTTTAACATATAATATTATAAATATTTAAACAATTTAAGTAAAAATAAAAAATGAAAGGAAAAGGATG
>ML794716.1:208958-228907 GCA_009831015.1 Picea engelmannii
TAGATCATGAACCCAGATGGACTACATCACAAAGAAGGTCACTTACTCCCAGGTATCAAAATTTCTTTCTTGGTCATTGTTATACTTGCAAAAATTTTGGACATAAGGCAATTAATTGCAAAATCAATGAAAGGAACAAATACGCAATAAACATGAATGGTGTAAATAGAAGATATGGAAATAATCATGGATTTGTCAACAGAAGTTATAATTCATTTTACCCGTTGACAGACAAAAATATTGTATGCTACAAATGAAATTATCTTGGTCACAAAGCATGAGATTGCAGATATATGAATGAACATGTCCCTATGCCAACCACAATATGGAGAAGGAAAGAGATTCCAAACAATGAAGATTGTCAAATAGCATTGACCGCTAAATAATGTAAAGAAGAAGATGAATGGTACATAGACAATGGATGTTCTTCAGACACGATTGAGGATCAAGACAAATTCATAAGCTTGAAGAGAAAGGGTGGCAATGTTGCATTTGGAGATGACTCATATGCCCAAATACTTGGAGAAGGTGTAGTAGAGCTTGAAAGAAAAAATTTAAAAGAAAATAATGTTCTATTGGTTGAAGACTTGAATCATAATCTACTCAGTGTTAGTAAAATGTGTGATCAAGGATACACTCTTACGTTTGATTCCTGAAAATATAAAATCAGAGAAAATAACTTAGGAAGATTGGTTGCAACTGCAACAAGAAGACCAAACAACATATACATCCTATACATGAAGAAGAGAGAGAAGAAAAAAGCCACACAAAAGGATTCTAAGGAAGAAAATGTCCCAAAGACAAAAAATAAGGATGAAGTATTATTGAGTGCCCCATGTTCAGGGGGAGCAGCCCCAAAGAAGAGAGTTACATTTTTTCCATTAAAATCAGGGGGAGCAGCCCTAACCTTTGCCATTGATGTCAAAGGGGGAGAGAAATTGGGATCATGATTATAGGGGGAGCATGAGTGTTTCCATCAATGACAAAGGGGGGGATTGTTGGAAGATTGGTTGTTGTCATTGATGTCAACCGTAGTCATGGGTTTTGGACCGCAAGATTGATAAAGGTATTTGGACATGGAGGACAATGAACATGCATATACAACACCCATGAATGTATAGTATACATCATGTTGTTTCCGGTGGTATGTGGCATGTCACATAGATCCTCATGGTTGAGGAGAAATGAATTTTTGAAGATGAAAAAGTGAATTGAAGAAGGAAGTACATGTAGGCCCTGAAGACAACTAAAGAAAAGAATTACAAAATAAGAAAGTGCCAAGTCGGCCCTAATGTTAAAAGGAAGTGACATAAAAGAAGGCCGCATTTCAAGGGAGGATGAAGTCTTTTGGTGATGTGTTCTAAGGTATGTTATTTTCAGGTCATCTTACCAATTTTTCTATAAATATTTTTCTAGAGTGATTCAGATGGTGAAATCGCTATGGTGTTGAGAAGGAATATTAAGGTACCTCTGGTAAAATTTTCAACTCTTGATTCGCTATAATTATGGAGATACACCCTGTGGAAGATAGTGTTTGTGACCAGTCCTGAAGCTAGTTAATAAACAGGTGTTCTGGGTAAAACAATAATAACTTCTTCATAAAGAATCCAAATGAAATGGTACCAATTCCATTGGAAATATTACAGACTTTTTTTTCTTGTGTGTGAGTTTTAGAATTGGATGTTAAATATTGAGCGCAGGGCATGCTGTACAAGTTGGGTCTTTTGAACAGACTAGAATTGAATAAAGTCTACCATTCTTTCTATAACCTATTTTTGAGGAGGATTCAAGGAGTGAAAATTGGAGGAGTTTCAGAGAATACATTGAGTAATATTATCTACAAGATCAGAGTACTCCAAGAATTGAAGAATTTCAGAAATTGAAGAAGTCTTAGGAAGCATTATTAGGTTCTATGTGATGATTGGTTGATGGTGATGATTTAATGTAAAGTTTTATTATCTCTCATATATTCTTGGTTGGAAGGAAGGGGAAAGGATGGAGAGTTCAACTCTCTCTTGATATTGAAGGATTGTATCTTCCTCTTGGAGTTTTATCCCTCCCTTTACATTTGGAAGCTGTAGCTACCTTTGGAAGCCATTACTTCCTTTGAACAAAAACTATTGATTATTTCTCATATATTGTGCATGGTGTATTGTGGTGTATTGGTGTAACTCTTATGCTATTGTTCATTTCTCATTGGATATAATTGAATGGTTTAAGTATAAGTTGAAAAATGTTTTTAAATTGTACTTGATACTGATTCACCCCCGTCTCAGTATCAACATTTCTTTTGATGCCCTATGGTGATAAGATGCCAGAGGATATGGAGTGGTTGTAAAATGATGTATATCAACATTTATCATTATAATTTGGGAGACATTTGAGAGATTTGTAAGATCTTTTGAGTGGTTTTTCTGAATTAATGAAAAGATGAGAAGACTAGAGGGGTTCTCCACCCACAAAGAAGAAGGAGGATATTGTATTCGATTTTTCAATCTTCTTTGACCGTAATGCAAAACAAAATTCTAGTACATCGGTATCAGGTTGAAATTGTATGGATTCTTCCATGCGGCTATCCAATGAGAGCATGTCACGCTTGGAGTAATATCCTACTAGCTCTTCTTTTCCAACAATAACAATACTCCATGTTGAAACTTGTGGTGCCAGTGACTACCATGAGCTCTCTTGAATGTAAATCACCTGTCATTTATAATATAAATTAAAAAGAAAAATTAGAAAGGGATTTCAATGACAATGACGTCAATTTCAATGACAATGTGGCTGCCATCTGCACTGCCATAAGATCCGAGAAGGTCACAAATGAAATGATATTATAATTGTATGTCAATATGATGGAGGGAAATTATATTGTACTTGTATGTCAATATGATGGAGATGACAGTTCAACACGTTGAGCAACAAATAATTTACAAGGAAAAAAAATGCTGAAGACCGCAGGTGATATCCTTTGTGGCTAGGGTTTACCCTAGCCACCCCTCGCACCAGATTTGTTTCGTCACTGTCTGCATTAGAATTTTTGTTTCCACTGCACATGGTTCATGTGGGAATTTTGAATCCAAGCCATTGTATTGATGTCGTTGTGTGTGATCCATGTGAAGGATTTCATCCTCTTTTCCAATCTAGCAGGCCTGGTCGATTCGATCTTCAAATATGGCTACTGAAATTAGAGATGATATAGAATAATTTTGTTCTTTGGTTCAGTCTTTGAACCATCGGAATAGAAACTTGCTTCAATCCAATCGATTTGTCAAACAATCTGAATATATGTCACATATGGAGTTCTCATCTCTTGAACCTTGAAGATCATCTCTCTCTTTTCAATGAACGTGCTTTGATGGGAAAGTTTATTGAGCTATGGCCAAGTCCCAAGGTTGTGGAATCATAGGTATTGAATAATTGGTTCCCTTAGATCGAAGGTATGATCATATCTTTTTTTGTAGGCCAATGTTATTTCATTTTTACTTTTACTAGCAAATTGGAGAAGGAAAAGATGGAGAGAATAGCGAGGAGAATAAGGAAGAAGATGGCGAAGATAGCGAGGAGTTAGAGGAGGAAGAAATGGAAGCTGTAAAAAGTGGAAAAAAAATATCAGGTCATGGGAATTCTATTCCAAAAGTGAAGTCTCGTTCCTACCCTTCTAAACCCTTTTCCTTTGCTAATGCTTTGAAAAACTCTGCACCAAATCCCTCCTCTACTCTTATAAGGGGAAGGAGTTATAAAAAGGACAAGGTAGCTCAAGGGGTAGGAAAGAATAATAGGTCTAAAAGTGATGAATTCACACCTTTTGGTCCCCATTGGAAATCAAGAGGGGTTAGATAAAGTCTTAGACAATAATGTTTTGTTTCTATGTAAACCTTTGCAATTAGTTTGTCAGAACCTATTCATGTTCTCGGAGATTTGGCATTAGAAATAGGAAATTGTCCATTCTCACCTCCATATGTAGCAGAAGGTTGAATAAGTTTCTATGTTTGGAAGCCTAAGAAGGTGAAGCATCGTTTGATTATGGGAATGGATGTGGGTTTGGAAGAGTCTTGCAAACTCTCCCTCTACGCGCTGGTTGGGAGGTTTGCGTACAAGGACATGAGAAATTTACCTTTCAATGAGTGGATGCAAATTACTTGTGTTCCACTCATTGGATATTCGTCTAAGTTGTTAAACCCCCCTCACAGGTGGTTTGATTTGGTTTTCAGAAATCTAGAGGATTCCACTTTCATCCTTGACAAATTCTGGGAATTCAAGGGTGAAAGCATTATGTTAAAGTGTTGGCGCACGTGCTTCGACCCTGCTACTGAATATTTTAGTTTATTTCATGTATGGGTTTTACTACCTGGACTTTCGCTCCAACTATGGAATAAAAAAATCCTTGGGGGCAATTGGGATCCTTCTAGGTTGGTTCTTAAAGGTTGATGAAGATGGTTTGTTTTCAACGGAGAAGCAAATGGCGAGGGTCCTTGTTGAGTTGGATGTTATCACCATAACAATTTTCTTTTGATGGAATCCAAGTCTCGGATTTAGCGAGGGGCTAGATCAATATGGAGATGTCATAAATTTGGAGAATAGGGTCACACCTAGTAGAGAAGGGACAATATAGTGGAGGTGAGGAAGTTGATGAGGCCCGACGGGCCACGTATCTTAAAACAACCTAAATCGATGGTCAGGAGACATATCGAGCGAGGAAATAGCGCGAAGGTTAATCGCTTGAGAGTGGGTCGGGGAAAATACTGTGGTTTCACCTCGTAGACACGTGCACCACTAGAGGCATATCGAGGCGAAAAGTGCATATAAACAGAGGGCCTTGACCATTATTTTATGATATTTCAAATCATTCAAACGTTTAAAAATTGGTGCAAACACTCTGTTCAAAACTAAAACTCAACGATGAACCAGACTCGCACATTCTTCACTAATTCATAGGTATTTTTCATCATGGCCATGAATCCTGTTATTTTATTTGTAACATAGCAAGACCACGCCTATAAATAAGAATCCCTAATTGACAGAGACTTAGATATATTTGACACAGAAATAACCATCTCACCCATTTCCATATCTAGAGCCAATTTGTTAGACAATGTCAGGAAACAAATACACTTCCTCAAAGAGGCCCAAGCTTCCATGACCCCTTAATCCATCGAAGTCACATTCCCTTTTCCAGAGTTCATAAGATGGTGTGCAAAACAATACTCTCAGGAAGAAAAGGTCATTTTGAATAATTTAGCGTCAAAGGTCCTGTGCATAATAGATAACCCATAAATTCAACATGCCTTTAGTACACCATATTCTTCCCCCATAGCGTCGAGCCCTTCGAGGAAGAGAAACTAATCACAGTCTACAAAGATTATCCCCCCGAGGTCAAAACCCTATTTTTGCAAACCATTGTTAAACCTGAACATCATTCTGAGAGTCTGTCGTTGCCCATGAATGTAAGTGTCATGATTATTGAGGTCCAGTGGGCTTGTTCCATACTTAGTCAAATTTTAGAATTGGATAACGATAAGTTTACAGTAGAGTTCATGTTGGGTTTCCTGTTGACCTTTTTTTTGTCAGAGTCCAGTTAGTTGGTCTATATCAATTTTGAAGAGCTCATCGCTGATAATATGCACAAACAATTGGTAAATTTCAAATCACTGAGACACTTCAAGTATTACACGCACTTGCTGAGAATGTTCCTAGAAACGAATAAGACAGAGTTCCCAAAATATGCATTCATCTCAACTGAATGCAAAAGGATCACAATAATCATTTTAATAAATAAGATCATGTCCAGAGTTTATAACTTAATCTTCAACATCGACCTACCAAGGGTTTTGGAAGAAATGAAAATTTCTTTATAGCTAAATCGAGAGAACAGAGTAGGAGATTGGGTGGTGTTCATGCACTCTACTGTGATTTGGGTATATGGTTATCAAGAGGGACCTTACCTTTTTCCTGTTTTCTTGACTCCCAGAGTCTTTTCCCTGTAGTTCATCAGGAAAAGAATCATCTCAGAAAGAAAACATTTTCTGAAGATGCACAAAGCATCTAACTTAAATTTTCCTTTCATAATAGGACCCTGTGTAGTAAAGAATAGATCTTGTTTTCCTTAGATCTAGGCCAAGATCAATGAATTTGGTTTTACACAGTTACAAGGAAGGAAATATGATCCACACCAGGTCATATCAAAAAGAAGATTGGCGAGCAAGCAAGGCCCCTATGAGCATGAGCATGTTGAAGGATTTGATAAATTGGCAAATCTGGAAACCTGTGCAGATATGGAAGTCACTTTGTAGCCTGATCAAACACAATAAATAGAGTCATCCCCACAACAGATCCAGACAAAGAAAACTTCTCCAAGGTTGATTATTAAATCTCCCAAGATGAGTATTTATAACAAGAGGAGAAATTCAAAGGCCCTCGATGCCAGTGGTCAGCAAAATGTTCCTAAGAAAATAAAAATCATGCAGTCCCCACAGATAGTAAACCTGGAGGAGGAAGAGACCAAAGAGAAAATGAGCATGGAGATAGTGGAGAGAAGAACCAAAAGAGAAGAAGATAATATAGAGAGCATGCCACAGGGTGAAAGTAGCTCAAGATCTTTCAGCAGCAAGAAACATGTCTTTAGTAAGGCACCTGGAGTGGTCTTGCAATCCAAAGAAGAATTGGCAAACCAATACATTGTGAAAGGAAATATGGCCATGAGTGAAATTAGAGATTTGTTACTTGAAGTAGAAAGGATATCCCAACACAAGTATTCCCTGTTCTCAGTCAGGGATGTAGAAATAAATACATTTAACATAGCGGTGGTAGATGAGGATAAAGTGTCCGAAATCAAGCTGCATTATGAAAATATCGGTGCCCTAGATAAGGTAAAATTCCACAGAAACGCCAGTGACATGCTATATTCAGACTACCTAAGTCTGAGTTTGAGGCTTTCAAGACTAACAACCCATGCACTTAAATTAGATGGACAATTGCAGTAGGAAAAGGAATCAAACAAAGCCTGGTAGACCCAGGTCAAAAGATTGGAATCTGAAGGCCCTCAAGGGGTAAAAGCTTCTTTATGTGAGAAAGAGAAGATGATCCAAATATTGAAGAAGAAGCTGAAAATGTTTGCTATAGAACATCCACATACAACAGAGATGTGTGCTCTAGAGAAAGAAAAGGAGACATTTAGACATGAATCACTAAATTACAAAGCCAAAGTATTGCAACTGGAAAAGGAAAAAGAGAGTTGGTCACAAGGACAAGTAGTAACATCAGACGTAGTTGCTATTGTATATTCTATTGCAAAAATTGGGCCTAACGCTGATGGACTGGTTCAATCTATGTCTCAAGTTAGCCTGAAGGAAGGGAAAATAAAGAATCTTAGAGGAGATATAGAAAGGCTGCAGTAGGAAATGAAAATCAAGAATGAGAATATGGCCCAATTCCAAAGGGAAAATCAAGAGTTGCAGGAAAGAGTGAGCAAATTGAAAATGAGGTTGAAAGGTAAAGGACTTTTGTAGGGAGCTAAACATGTAATCTGGGACTCTATCATTGCTGAGGCTGCCAAATTTAGGGTATACCTGAATTTCATATATGACAAAGAAAGCATGGTTGTCACTTCCTGAAGTAGGTGCACAGTTGTAAATGAAACATTGGAGAAAAAACCCTCAGAATGGGTCAAAAACGCTACAAATTTGCTTAATTTGTTCCTACCACTGATTTCCAGACCATTGGGGTCAAAGATAAGATTTCACTAATCATTTGGGATAGGAGGATCATCGCTAAGCACAATTTTCTCAAGTCATTTCAAACCAAAGTCGTGCAGATGGAGCAGAGTATACAAGAATTTAAGGATACATTTGAATAATTGTTTGTCAAGGGCCTCCCACCATTTTGGGATGGCAAAGGAAAATTGTACGACCCAAAGTAGTACAACTCCCTCCTCACATAGTGAAGAATGGATCATTCTAAGTTTGACGGTCTAGAAGAAAACTTGAAGGGACCAAGTCTGGTGGAGTATTTAACCACATATTTTGAGATTTTAAATTAGTTTAATATAGTAAAGATTGGGCTTCCAACTATGTCTTACGCTACTTGCATTGATCTGGAGATTCTGATAAAGGAAATGATGGATTACGAGATTCCTTCTGACTCATAGTGGAAGGAGATCGTACGACGCGATAGGATGAAATGCAATTTTCCGGGGACTAGTAAGTAACCTCCAGGTGTCACCAAACTGGCAATTTCGACGGGAGATCGGAGCAAGACAGATGGCACAGAGGAAGCCGAACAATCAGAGAGATCTGTCCCTAGTTTATGATTTTTTTTTGTTTAAATCATTGTAAATCGGTTCGCCTACCGAAACCATTGGCTTGTAATTATTTTAGTCAGTTTTAGAAATTAAAATGCTTCAGTTTCAACCATTGTAATCAAATTGTATAAGTACTAGAAGTTTTGAACAAATTAATGTTGGTAGAAGTGCAAGGGCACCATTTTTGTTTCTCAACTTGATTGTAAATTTCCTGGAGCTGAATTGAATACATATGCATAAGCTTTTGGAGTCTCTATGAAAAGATTTTAATGGTGGTGATATGACTTTTGTCTCCTTTAATTGTATGTATTTCCTATGTTATTTCATTCCATTTATATTTTCTTTTGTTTAAATTGGAGAGTTAAAGGCCCAAAATTCATCGTATGATGCTCTTGGCTTAAGCAATTTAAACTGTGTAATTTCTTCTTAGCTAATTCAGAATTCATTTTCGTAATGATCTGATGCAGTTATTTGTTCTGTCTTTCCTCTTACACTTTGCTTAAATATTATTTACAACTCAGATTCATTACCTCATTTATCCTTTATCCTTTGGAGAGTTCTACTATCCAATAATTATTTTCAGTTCACTTTCCGAATTTCGAATCTATAGCCTGAAGAGTCCCTCCCCTTCCTAGCCAACAAATTTATCAAAAACCCCCAAAACAAACCAAATATAGCCATCGATTGCCAAAGATATATCAAGTGACATGAGAGAGCCCTCTCTGATTTGATTAGGCTAGTGCCCAGCTCTAAACTAGGTTGAAATAGTTACCTCTGTCATTTTTCTATCAACCAGACAAAATTTACAGAGTGTTAACATTCTGGCGCCATTGCAGGGGACAAAATTGAAAAATATTCTCTGGGAAAATGACTTAAAGATTTAGTTTGATCCCTGAGGGTGATAGTGGATAAAATACCTTATTGGATGATATTATTTTTTCCATGGCGACTCCGTTACCAAGAGACTAGTTGCACCAAACAGTGTGAGATAGAAATCCTGGCTCCCAAGAGAATTCACACCAAGAGAAACCCAGACCCAGAAGCTTCAATCCCTATGTCTGACCCTGAAAATATTGTACATAAAAGAAAAGAAAAGACAATGACCCTAGTGTTGTGTCCATACCGATATCTTTCCTTACCCAAGGACGGAGTAACAAGCATTGAAGACTTTGAGTTTGATGTGAAATTTGAGCAAGCTTTATTCAGAGCTAAGTCTGATTCTTGTTTAAGTGAGACCATCTTTGACTAAAAGAGATTCCAATATTTGATTTTAGCCACATTTTCCAGGCCTATAGTGGTCCTCGATCAGAACCAATAGCCACTCCGACTCCTCACAGCAGCCATGGCAGCTAGATTTTCTCCCCTCATACTGCCTGCTCAACTACATGATTTACCTAAAGATTATAACCTAAGGATAAAACTATATGATGTTGAAGGTAACATATCATCCCAAAAGCACCTAGACTGGTTTAATGATTTCATAGACTTAGAGGAGGTGAACTTTGAAGATGTAAAAATGAGGTTGTTTACACAATGTCTTGCAGGAGAAGTGAGAAAGTGGTTCATATCCCTTCCAACAGCTGGTATCGTAGATTTTGAGGCTTTTGAAACCAATTTCCTTTCAAAATAGGGGGCCAAGAAAAATCCCCTTCAATTGTTGACCCAATATAACAACATGAAAAGATCACCTGAAAAAATAGTGTAGGAGTTTTCAGCCAGATTCATGAAGGTCTATAATTTGATTCCTACTGAGGTAACCCCCCCCCCCTAAAGCTTCTCAACTCATATATGTTGATTCTTTTGAAAGTGATTTTATTTTATTATTAAGAGAACGAAGATCTGCTATAATGGATGATATGATGATTGATTGCATAGAATTCAAAGTGAACCTAATGGCTTTAGGAAAGATAAAAGATAACTCTGGAAGGGACATGAACAAAACTCAGGATAAGGTACAACCTTCAACATCACAAACATCAGAAGAAAGGTTTGAAGCAATGATGAGAAATATGAAGAGAATGATGGAGAGAATGGCCTTGGGTAATAGGTCTAACCCCAAAGAATAGGCTAATGGTCCACCCAGAAATTTGAGGAGACCAACAATCCCACAAATTAGACAAAGAGAGAAAAGAAATCAGGGAAATTAAGGGAATCAGGCAAATCAAGTAGATCAGGCAAATAAGGGGAATCAAGGAAATTAGTGGGAACAAAAAATAAGGTCTCCTTTTCAAAATAATTATGTAAATGAGAATTATTATGGATATTGTGAAGACAACATGAACTTTTGTGATGATAAAGAAACAAAGGTGTTTTTGACTAAAGAAGAACATGACCAGTTCATGGATGGAAGTGAGATATTTTTGCAAGACGAGGAGGAAAGGCTATCGGTAGAAACAAAAGATTACCAGACAGGATTTCAAAATGCCATCATGCAATTCCAAAGACAATATAACCTTCGAAATCAAAAAGTACCTCCAAACCCTCCAAAGGGAAATCCTCCAAAGGGAAACCCCACCAAAGAAGCTTAGAGTAACATAACTTCTTCAAGTCAGCCCAAAAAAAAATCTGCTGCAAAGGATTAAGCTGCAAATGACTCTACTGTGAAGGATTCTACTACAAAGGGTACTATGGACAAAGGAAAGCAGAAAGAAGAACCCCAGAAGAGAATATTGGAGGCAAGGAAAAAAACAGTCACCAGAGAGGTAGAGAAGACCTCATCCTCTTTTAATTTTGAAAGTGAGATGAACAAGATCAAAATTTCTGTACCATTTAATGAATTGATCAAGAACAATGAGTACAAAAATCAGATAATCAAGATGCTTAAGATGGAACAAACCTCTGATACCCTGAACATACAAGATGATCACCCAACCATCTTATTTGGACCAAGAGTAGAAGAAAATAATGACAATGAAGAAGTTCCCCCATTCTATGTTAGCCTGAAAATCCATGATATGACTCTATAGAATGCCATGTTGGATTCCAGAGCATCTCTTAACCTAATTCCCAAGGTGTTCATGGACCAACTAGGCCTGGACATCACAAGGCTTTATAAAGACCTGTTCTCTTTCGACTCTAGGAAGGTGAAATGCCTAGGTCTTATTAAAGATCTGGTGGTATCTTTGGCACAAATTCCAACAAATAACATGGTTATGGATGTAGTGGTTGTTGACATCCCTCCCAAGTTTGGCATGTTGTTGTCAAGGTCTTGGGCTGCAAAATTAAACGGAACCCTCTATATGGACATGTCATATGCCACCATCCCTATTTTTGGTCAGGACATAAGGTTGTATAGAGAAGTTTTGCTAAAATACATGGTCAACAATAAGTCACAGCCAAGTAATCACCCCATCTACTCTGTGGAAACTGAGTTGGGATCTTCTATTTTCTTCAATGACATGTGTTGTGAAGAGAAAGAACCATAAATTGACATGGCTAACAAAGAGAGATTTGATCAGGAGATTGAGGAATATTCAGAGCAGCAGGATAAAGCAGAAGATCAGATATGCAAGATGAGTTTTGATGGGGCAGCCTACAGAGAGGAAGTAGGAGCTGGCGTTTGAATCAATCACCCCAAAGGAGATTCAAAATTGTGTTCTTATAAACTTATTTTTGAGTGCACAAATAACATGGCAGAATATGAAGCATTAATCTTGGGGTTAAAAGTTTTGAAATAATTGGGTGCCAAAAGAATTGTTGTACACGAAGACTCCGAGCTAATTATAAATCAAATCGAAGGCATATACCAAGCAAAACATCCCAGACTCAGGGCTTATAGGAATCTGGTACTAGACCTCCTTGAGAAATTTCTAGAATATAATGTTTAGCAATTCCAAGAGAAAATAATTAGGTTGTTGATGCCTTGGCTACTTCAGCAACGGTTTTCAAAGTTCCAATTTTCCTTGATAGAAGTTACAAGGTTGAGGTAAAGTACAAGCCAACAGTACTAGATAATATGAAGCACTAACAAGTTTTTGAAGATGGCAAACATATAGAAGGCTTCCTCAATATGGAGAATGAATTCGAGAATTTGAACATTGATGATGAATACTTTGATAATGAGGTGGATGCAACTGCTTTAACAAAGGAGGGGTATTTTGACAATCATATTATAGTCAGAGATATCATTCAACTAAAGAGCAACATCATTCCCAAGGTTCTAGTCCATTAGAGAAACTCTTTGATAATAATGATGTGGTCAGAAGTCCAAATATTACAATAAATGAAGGGGATGTGGAAGATTGCAATATTGGGACTCCAGAAGATCCAAAGATCATTAAGTTGTCTAGAACACTCAACCTTGAAGTCAAGGAAAGGTATGTAAAATTAATGAAAGAATTCCCTGATGTTTTTTATTGGAGTTATGATGAGATGAAAGTCTATGATACCAGTATAATCCAACATGTTATCCCAATAAAGGAAGACCACAAACCATTCAAATAGAAATTGAGAAGGATAAACCCTTTGATGTTACCCTTGATAGAGAAAGAAGTAAAGAAACTATTTGAAGCCAAAATCATAGTGTCCTTGAGATTTTCCAAATGGGTGGAAAATCTGGTGCTAGTCAGAAAAAAGAGTGGACAAATCAGGTTGTGTGTGGATTTCAGGAATCTAAACAAAGTATCTCTAAAAGACAATTACCCACTGCCTAAGATGGATCATATTTCACAAAAAGGTGGTGGGTTCTCAGAAAATGTCAATGTTAGATGGCTTCTATGGATACAATCAGATTATGGTGCACCTTGACGATCAGGAAAAGACGACGTTTAGAACACCATGGGGAACATTCATGTATGCCAAGATGCCTTTTGGGCTTATGAATGCAGGGGGAACGTTTCAAAGAGATATGGACATATCTTTTGCTGATGAAAAAGACAAATTCATTGTTATCTACCTTGGTGACATCATTATGTATTCTACCTCAGATGAGGAACACCTCAAGCACCTTAGAAGTGCGTTTCAAAAATGTAGAAAGTTTGAAATCTCGTTGAATCCTAAGAAGTCAAATTTCGCCATGGAAGAAGGAAAGATGCTAAGTCACATTATTTCAAAAGAAGGGATAAAGGTAGACCCCAGCAGAGTTGAGGGGATCTTAAAAATTGGCATACCCAGAAGTAAAAAGGAGGTACAATCTTTCCTGGGCAAATTGAACTTTCTGAGAAGATTCATCCCTAATCTGGACGAAATCATAAAGTATATCACCATCATGTTAAAGAAAGGGAATGAAATAAAATAGAACCATGATGCTAGAAAATCCTTTGAAGACATTAAAGTGAGATTAACCAAGGCTCTAGTACTGGACAACCTAAACTTTGAAAACGACTTCATATTATTTTCTTTTGCCTCAGAGCACACAATTGTTGGTGTCTTACTACAAAAAGATGAGCAAGATTTTGAGAAGCCCATAGCATATTAAAACAAGACATTGAGGGATGTCCCTTTGAAATATGATATCATGGAGAATCAAGCATATGCACTAGTCAAGACCTTGAAAGAATTCAGAGTTTACATCTCTTGCATTCTCATACACCTACTTATGTACCCAGTAGCTCTATGAAAGACATCTTGACCCAAACCGATCTTGAAGGAAAGAGGGGTAAATGGATAGAAGTGTTGTTAGAATATGACCTTGAAATCAAACCTACCAAGTTGATCAAGGGGTAGGGGTTTGCGAAGCTAATGGAACAGACCAATTGTGAACTCCTAGGGATAAAATTCATTGCAGATCTATCATAAGTGCAGCAGAAGGGAGAACTCCTCAAATATCCTAGAAATTTCTTGACTTCACATGGTATGTAGACATCATCTTTGTGTTGAAAATTTTATAGTCTCCTCCTGAATTTAGTAAAACAAAGGCCATATTCTTGAAACTGAAAGAAACAAAATTTTGTATATTGAATGAATCTCTATATTGGAAAGATCTAGAGGGAATTGTATTGAGATGTTTGATAGAAGGAGAAACAGAAAAAACCATCAGAGAGTTCTATAAGGGTGACTATGGGGGTCGTCATTATTGGAAGACAACTGTGCATAAGATTTTGAGGGATGGATTCTATTGGCCTAGAATCTTTCTCAACATTTATAAAGGGGTTTCAAAATGCCATGAATGCCATATTTTCGATGGGAAAGGAAAATTGCAACCTCTGCCTTTAAAACCCATTTCGGTGGAAGCTCCTTTCAAACAGTGGGGCCTTGATTTTATAGGGGAAATACACCAACAATCCTCATCTCAACACAAATGGATTTTGACAGTGATAGACTATTTCACTAAGTGGATTGAGGCTGTTCCCACCAGGCAGGCAAAAGATGATGTTATCATCCGATTTTTAGAAGACAATATTCTGTCCAGATTCAGATGGCCGACCAAGATCATAACAGATAATGCAACAACTTTCAAATCCAAGAAAATAGAAAAAATATGCGGAGATTACAATATCACCCTTGGTCATTCTACATCATACTATTCTCAACGAAATGGATTGGCTGAGTCTTCGAATAAAATCTTAGTCAGAATCATCAAAAAAATGTTGCAAGAAAACAAAAAGGCCTGGCACAAAAAGCTCATCCATGCATTATGGGCTGACAAAATATCCCCAAAGAGATCCATAGCCACGTCCCCTTTCCAGATCGTTTATGGAACATAGGCTATTTTTCCTACTACATTGGGATTGCCAGTGATGAAGTTGTTACAGGAGAAGGAGGCGGAAATAGATGCCAATCGAAGAAGATATGATGAACTAATCATCGTACAACAAACCAGGGAAAAGGCTTTCCATAATGCTCAACTGTGCCAAGACAATATCAAAGAGGCTTTCGACAAATGCACCAAGGTGGATGATTTCAAACCGGGAGACTTGGTACTAAAATGGGATGTCAAAAATGAAGATAAGGGAAAGGACGAGAAGTTTGACCATCTTTGGCTGGGACCGTTCAAGATTGCAGCATACCGTGGGAGTAATGCATACATACTACAGGAGAGTAATGGAGACATTGTTGGAGGAGGGCCTGTGAATGGAAAGTTCCTCAAACATTACATCATTTAAACAATCATCACCCCTCCCATTCATTGTACATAATCATTTTTGTGTTTTCTTTCACATAAAGAGGTTGGAATAAAAGAAGCATAGTTGAAGATCAAGGTGAAGGCCCTATGTTATGCTGGGTCAATTTTGAGTTTTTGAATAAAAACCATAAGATTCAGATCACACGAATAAATTGTAGCCCAATAGGTAGGCACTTGGTCTACCATTCTTTGCTACCTTGCAGGGAGGATAACATCCCTAGTTGGAGCCTATGTTATCACCATAACAATTTTCTTCTAATGGAATCCAAGTCTCGGATTTAGCGAGGGGCTAGATCAGTGTGGATATGCGATAAATTTGGAGGACAGGGTCACGCCTAGTGGAGGAGGGAAAATATAGTGGAGGCACGAAATTTGATGGGGCCCGACAGGCCACAAATCTTAAAACAGCCCAAATCGACGGTCATGAGACATATTGGGTGAGGAAATAGCACGAAGGTTAATCGCTTGAGAGTGGGCCAGGGAAAATACCGTGGTTTCACCTCGTAGACACGTGGCGCCACAAGAGGCATATCGGGGTGAAAAGCAGTCTACCCAAAATCATTTTGTCTCGCCCCCGATATCGAAAAGCGCATATAATGGGAGGGCACCAACCATTATTTTATGATATTTCAAATCGTTTGAACATTTGAAAATTGGCACAAATGCTTGATTCAAAACTAAAGATAAAAAATAAACCATACTTGCACATTCTTCACTAATTCACAGGTATTTTTCATCATGGCTATTGAAACAAATTTTATATTTTCCTAAAAAGAATCTTATATTAAAATGAAATTTCATTTTTTATTTAAACAAAAAGAAAACAAAATGCAATTGCTAATCACCATCGAAAAAAGGGTCATGTGATCAATCCAACGGTCTAAATGTCAGAAAAGATTATGGAGTCACCCTTGGTTTTTAAAGGAAAGTCAAATGTTAAAAATCTTCTTAAGTTTTGGGTTTCAGGGTTCTGCGATCTATGCAGTTTGGTATTTAACGACAACCCCAAAGCCCCGATATTGAAGTCACGAAGAATAATTTTGAATTAAAGTTAAACCAAGTTAATAAGAATAATTAAAAAAGTTTTAACGGCAATTTAAGCTTTTCACATATTTACTTTTGGGAATCTCAACTCAAGCGACAACTCAAATTCTCGATCTGTAAGTCTCGAGATCCCTTCTAATCACAATTAATTAAACGTTTAAAACACACTTAATATATTGATTAATCAGTCACTTTTTTGAAATTTGAGAAATATCACTCATCTCATCCAAAAAACCTTGAATCTCAGAGTCCCAAAAGTATTAACTATTTAAGTGTGATTAAGTTAACATCTAAACAAAGGTTAACGATATAAATTAGTCTTTCAATTTTTTTCTTTTTGGGAGTTTGCAAAGACATTTCATTTGAACTCCTGGTTTCGAACCGCCGATATTTGGCAGAACTTATTATAGATTAATGAAATATCTTATAGTGTAAGACGTGTATCTCTAGATGTACTCTCCTCATTAAAGAAAATGAATTTATCGACCATAGAAAGAAAAGTCTAATTAAGGCAGGCTAAAGGCGAATAAAGGTTTCTAATTCAAATTTCTTTCTCACTTTAAGAAAATTAGCAAGTTGTATCTGAGAAAGCTTACGCCATCTTTTCTGTAACAACTGCTCACTTCTTATCACAGGTATCATGGCACCCAAGAAAACTCAGAAAAAGAGTGATGATGCCGGTGAAAGCTCAAATCTGAATTCAGATGTTATATCTGATACCACACCACATGCTATAGATGTGGTCCGGTCCTGGATGAAGATTTTTGAAATTTTGGAGCATGAAATTAGGAATTGCCTAAACAATTTTGGAAACAAAAGGATTGAAAATAAAATCAGAGATATAGCAGAGGCCAAGATCCATAAAATTGCTACACAGCCATAGCTCATGCCATACAACGACATGATAAACTAGGCTCTGATGAACACCGATGGGTAGACCAGAAGTATCATGAACCATTAAAAGTTCATCGTCGACTCGTTCAGGCCAGAACATATTCAAGTAATGTACAAGCTATCCCCTATTTCCAAATATATTTATAATGTTGAATTCGTAGAAGAATTTCAAAGAAAGGAGTGTACATAATTTGACCAAACATATCCAGATATAATCAAAGGATGGTGGGGAATTCCAGCAAAATTTAGAGCTGATACCCATGGCATTTATGCCACAACATCATTAAATGAATATATGGTTTATATAACAATGATGTTATGCAGATTATTTGGGAGGAAAATACCTACACATTTCCCCGCGGTATGGGTTCCAATTATACCGAAGGTAGCTGAGGGTTACACTTTCAACTGGGGTAATATTTTATTAGATAACCTAACCAAGGACATCGCAGAGTACCAAACAACAAAGTCAAAGAGACATCCTGCATTTTTTTATATGTCTGCATATATTATGGATATTATCTGTTATATGACCCCTTTCCCTTTGATGAATTGAAACTGGAATCCAACTTGTGCCAAACCCATCCATTTTTATCACTCTCAACTATGGGAAGAGAAAGAAAAATATTTCTTTTACGAGATCTGTCACTATGTAGTGATACCTGTGCATCAAATATTGTATGGACACCCACCCCCTCGGATTTCGTAGCAAATCATGGGAAAACTCAAAACAATTGCAGATTGTTTTATCGAAGAGAATTTCTCTTATGTCAGAGTATTTGGATGTTCAATTCCCCCCATGCTCTCCCAAAATTTCTCCCTGACAGACTGGTGTGCAGAGAAGTGGCATACTAGATAATAACAGAAGGCATTGGTACGGAGTTAAAAGAATCTCAAAAGAAATTCTGGCCAGTTTTTCCTGTACAGATTGGGATGTTTTCATTGCTTAATCTTGGCCATTCCAAAGTGGAAGCCACATCATTAGAAGACATTAAGCTAGTAGATATTGAACTCATAAAGCATGACCCATATCAAATTGTGGGAAATCATCTAGCTCATTGCAACATGAAAACGTATGAGCATGAAGACTCCCCCTGTGATGACATATTCAAATGAGCCAAAGCATATGAGGAAATATTAGAAAGAGTCCAGGCATTACCGCCTAACCTGTAGACCAACTTTCTTGATTTCCAAAAGCATAGACGAAGTGGGTTGCCAAAGATACTACATGGGGAGTCAATAACCCCTCCTTCAAAACAAGAAAAAATACCTCTAGGTTTCGAAACAAAATATCAAGATAAAGGGACTATAGAGGAGAACCCAAAGAATCCTGAAGTGTCTTCACAAAGATCAAAAACTTCGTAGAGAGAACATCTAGGGCCTGAAATAGGATTTAAAGCTGAGACACCTTTAAATTCAAATCAAATGATTCCTCATTTATCTTCAATTGTTCTTGCAGATACTCCCAAAACAACAAAAGGAACACAATTCATAGAGTTAGGCGGTCCGATTATAGCCTTAACTCCTTTACAGTCAGGTTTTGGGACTCCCCATATTGGAGGTATATATGTAAGTGATTTTGACCAAATGTCTATTGAAGAAATACCTTCCTCTGAGTTATTTTTTAGTAAGAAAAGGAAGGTTGTAGTGAAAAAAGAAATGCACTTGAAAGAAGGTTCAATGTTAAAAAAGCACAAAATACTTGTGGATGGACAAAATCTAGAAGAGGAAAACTTTTCCATGGAAGTAGCAGGCACTAGTACATATGACCAAATTTGCAACGGTTTTTCGTTGATATTTCCACACTTATCCGTCACAATTTCCACGAAATCCAAAACTTTTTTTCATCGCTATATCCATGATCTAGGTGTTCGTGGAAACATCGACGAAATTATCTCTCCATGTGTCATCACCATCAAAATAGTTTAATCCAATGAATCGTCGAAATTACAATGAAACTTCATCGCAATTACAAGGCACAACAGTGGCAATTACGACGAAACTTCCTCGCAATTGTGACGAAGTTTTATGCCAAGACAAAAACTTACAACGCAGATGCTGTATGTGCGACGAAAAACTGTGGCAAATGGCGAAAACATTTTGTGGCAATAGCGATGAAAACTTATGTCAAAACCAAACTTACGACGTAGATGTTGTATGTGTGACGAAAAACCATGGAAAATTGTGATGAACTTTTGTCCCTATTGCCACGGTTCAAAATAAAAATTGGCTTCCTACGAACTATCGTCGATATTGCAACAATTGTTTTAAGTTTTTTTTTTTAAATAACACGAGATATGGTATTACCATATTACATTGTAATATGGTATACCATATTACAATGTAATATGGTAATGCCATATTACATTGTAATATGGCAATGTCATATTACAATGTCTCTACTTTCTCAAAAAGATGCAAGAAGTTCTTTTTAAAAACAACTTAGGATAGCGATTTGTCCTGAATGGGATATTGACCTTTCCATTCAACAAGATAGGAAGTAATTGATTGATGACAAGTGTAGCAGGTGTGCAGGTCCAGAGGTGTAGCCAACATTTCTATTGAAAGATGGATGTTAGAGAAAATGTGTAGACCTTTTAGATTGAAGACGATTATAGTAAATACACACACACACACACACACACACACACA
>ML794716.1:231575-241696 GCA_009831015.1 Picea engelmannii
TAAAAGACAAATTTTTTATATGAGTAAATAATTAATAAGCAAATAAGCATGCATTTAGTTATGTAAAATACTCTAGAAAAAAATTAAGTTGTCACATACCTTAATGAGCTTCTCTTTGTTTCAAGAATAGGTTATTCTCTACTGAACAGAGCCAACCACGTGAAGGTGGAAGCTCATATGGCCCCTCCCCCCCTCACATCGCTCTCGATTCCCCATACCCAACAAATGATTTTCTTTATATAGAAAACATATAGACATTCATGAATAACTAGGATAGTCATCAAAACATATGAAAATATAAACATCAATAAAGATCCAAATACAAGTCATGAATTTATACATCTAATTTTTCTTTGATTTATGTTTTTTTACATTCATAAAACTGACAATTGGGATATGATCATCATCATCCAAGGACATTGTATTTTGTGTGCCCTATCCTTCTATTGTTTGTGTGTGCTCATGTAGCATAATTCTAGTACGTCACTGGGAAGGGTTAGATGGAATCTGTTGAGGGTCGTGAACTGGAACAATGAAAATGATCATATCGATATGTTGAAATACAATTGAAATAACTAATTCATTGTTTTTATTAACATTACACTATTTCTCTTTACCTGTCTCTGTAGTTGGGACAGTTGGTTCATTAATTTCCTGTCCACTTGGTTGCTCTCGCATTTCACCCTCCTGAGCTACATGCTCTTCAATTTTGAGAAGATAATATATAAGTATAAGTCAGGAAATAAATATCTACAATCACAGTAAATATTTCTAATTCTGAAGAATACATACTGGAATGGGTACTCTGCTCTACACTATCACTGGACATGTGGACCCTTGTATGATGCAGTGTTTGTTGAATACCACTTGATTCAGTACTGTGGTAGCACTGTTGATTGAAAACAAACATAATTACTTAGTTAAGGGTGATATAATAAAATATGAATAGACTTTACAAGCATGCTACTGTGGTTTCCTTATTCATTTGATTTACCTGCGTGGCTGGGGAGATAGGAGTCTGGCCCAAACTTTTTCTATATTCAATCACACTTTTAAAACCATGATTGTAACCAAGCTTTAGGTCCTCCCTGGTGGCAGCAGTGTCGAACATATTTAACTGCAATGCATAACACCATTAAAAATACCAATAACAAAAACATATATTTGTTTGCTATTGTTAAATAAATATTAACCACAGTTAATCATATAAATCTTACTATTTGGGCTTTTAGTTTTCCATAACCACCTTGGTCTAGTTTATGCTGGTCGTGTTTTTCCACTCTATCCATTGTTTCTTTGCAGGTGTCTGGTAGCCTACATATGGAATTTTTGAAAAAAAATAGATATCGGAATTGTTACTTAAAACAGGAAAGAAAAACATAAATGCTCATATTTCAATGATAATATGACATGTGTTGTACCTTGCTTGACCAGACCGTGGTTGTCGTCCTTGTTTTTTAAACAAATTCTCCTTTGCATCATCTATTAGTGCCTTCCACTCTTTCTCGAGAACCATGGGAGGGCGCTCGTGCTTGAGGTCTATTTTCAATTTATCACTATACTGGGCCCTGGTGTATTCTAAACTCTCGTCGGCTAAGTTTGTAACCACTTTCTTGTTGAAAGTTTTGCCGAACAAGTTTACCATGTGATCTATTAAATCATCTTTCTTTTTGCTATCTTGGCCATTCCACCACGTGTGAATGGTGGGGCCAAACAAATCCAATACTTTGTCATGTAAGTTTCTATAGAAAACATCGTTTTCTGTAGAAACGTGTTATCCATTAGTTTATAATAACCTCAACAAATGTCCATTTCAAATTCATGAAAAAAATGAATCAATTAATGGGACAATTACTTGCAATCTTCTGAATCTTGATTGGAACACATGCGTTATCCACCAGAAATGTGACATCTAGTGATCCAGTGCTTTTAACTCATTCTGCTCCATGCAGAATAATATCATGTCCATCTACACTATGTTCCTCTCCGAAGTCATCATGTGGAGTCCCAGGCTCTGGCTCATCATGCTTTGGCATGTCATTCCGGTCAAAATCATTTTTCTCATCAATGGATTCGAGGGGAACCTCAGGAGGCTCCAAAAGCCTCACTTGCACTTTTCTATGTCGACCTTTTTTTTGCATTGGACCATCAGTGCTACCTATAATAGTTGTAGGATAGACAGGTTCCGCAAGCACGGGGTTTAAAAACTCCTACAAATGGAAAAATTTTCTTTCTCAGATCATATGCAAAATATAAAACTAAAAAACGGATATGAAATTATCATAGCTAATAAAAATATGTGAAGATTCCACTTACCCAAAAATTAGTTATTGTATTTTGTAGCTCTACAATTCTTTCCTTGTCCTCCTATGTCAGGGGTCTTCTGCTAATCAAACCTAGATATTCTATGTTAGCCTTCCTCAAGGCCTTCGTTATAGTTGTCATTGGGTCAGTCAAATAAAATATTTCATCCTCATTAATATCCTTTGTGGGAGCCTTCCCACGTTTACCATGCCACAATACATTGATGAATAAAATTAATGAGATGAACTTAAACAATTGAGAAATTTAGTTGTTGTAGTCACAAGTTGTTACTGTATTTGACATTTACCTGGTGGGGGACTATGGGTTCCTTTTCACGGTCACCCTGGATAGATGTAAAGGGTGATTTTTGGACACGGTCACCCTAGACAGATGTTGACACAATAAATCAATCAACAAAAGTTATGAAATTCACCTGTAACATTAAAAAAATGAAATATTGCAATAATACCAGAAAAACAATAACAAAATTTCAGAAATTTAGTTGTTGTAGTCATAAGTTGTTACTATATTTGACATTTACCTAGTGAAGCACTGCAGGTGCCTTTCCACAGTCACCCTGGACAAATGTAGCGGGTGAAACTTGGACACGGTCATCCTGGACAGAAGTTGACACAGTAAATCAATCAACAAAGTTATGAAATTCACTTGTAACATTTAACAAATGAAATATTGGAGTAATATCAGATAAAAAATAATGAAAGTTCAGAAATTTAGTTGTTGTAGTCATAAGTTGTTACTGTATTTAACATTTACCCGCTGAGGCACAATGGATGCCTTTCCACGGTCACCCTGGAGAGATTTAGCGGGTGATTTACTACCAAGGTCACCCTGGACAGATGTTGACACAATAAAATCAGTAAAAGTTATGAAATTCACCTGTAACATTAAGAAAATGAAATATTGCAATAATAATAGAAAACAAATAATGAAATTTCTGGAATTTAGTTGTTGTAGTCATAAGTTGTTACTATATTTAACATTTACCTGTTGAGGCACAGTGGGTGCCTTTCCATGGTCACCCTAGAGAGATGTAGTGGGTGATTTTCTACCACGGTCACCCTAGACAGATGTTGACACAATAAATCCATCAACAAAAGTTATGAAATTCACCTGTAACATTAAGAAAATGAAATATTGCAATAATAACAGAAAAAAAAAAAATGAAATTTCTGAAATTTAGTTGTTGTAGTCATAAGTTGTTACTGTATTTAACATTTACCTGCTGAGGCACAGTGCCTTTCCATGGTCACCCTAGAGAGATGTAGCAGGTCATTTTCTACCATGATCACCCTGGAGAGATGTTGACACAATAAATCAATCAATAGAAGTTATGAAATTCACCTGTAACATTAAGAAAATGAAATATTGCAGTAATAACAGAAAACAAATAATGAAATTTCTAAAATTTAGTTGTTGTAGTCATAAGTTTTTACTGTATTTAACATTTACCTGCTGAGGCGAAGTGAATGCCTTTCCACGGTCACCCTGGATAGATGTTGAGACAATAAATTAATCAAGAAGAGTTATGAAAGTAATTGTAAAAAAGTTATGCAGTAAAAATTTGAAATATTGTAGTGATAAATTGTAACAATGATTGATCAAAGGTTGAGTTGATTGGTATGTAAGATATTTACCCCCATATTCACACCCCCTCCATCTATTTGATTTAAGTTGTAATCGATCAACAACTCTTCACCTAGAACTATTGTTTTTGTTTCAAATACAAATATGTGATTTCCTTCACGTGCCTCAAATATGCAATTGGTTTCTTAGTTGTTGCCACTAGTCGTGTACTATGTATAAAGCCCACAATGTTTCTAGTAACATTTGGCCTTCCATCAATATACATAGTTGCCCCTTTATTTTGATTGTTATCTAGTAGTTGCCCCTATATTTTGATTGCATACTTTGCATATATCAAACCAACACCAATCAATGACTGTATTTGTATAATGGTATGACATACTCCATCAATTCAGTTACAGTGCCATAGCTGACCTTTATGCCATCCATGGAAAATAATCCCAATCCATGTAAGGACGAAGGAGCAATGAGATACATCCTCCCACCAATGAAGAAATATGTGTCCACTTCAGGTAGCTCCTTAGGTGCCCATCGTTGCACTAGATGTTTATACCTCAAGAGAAACTCAATGTCACCTATGCTATCAACATCATAATTACACGACCCTTCGTTGGAAAAAACAATTGCATGCGGGTACAAAATCTTTTCCTTACCTTTTCCAACCTAGTTGATCTATAACCGATAGATCTAGTACAACACATCTCACTTTCAACCTCTCTTACTATATCTTGATCATCACTCGAGGAAGATAGATCCAACATATACCTATTTGGTAGTACCTACACTCGTTAAAACAAGAAGTTAAGTTATCATGCCAATATACGTTTTTGTTACCAACACAGTTTCATATAGTTGCATTTAGTTGCATAAATTTGAAATTGCATTTAGTTGCATATAGTTGCATAAGTTGCATATAGGTTTATATCATCACCAAGTTAAGAAAATCAAGGCCTTCTTCCCTAAATGAAGTTGTTTTATGCTTAATGGCCATGAAAAATGCCTCTATTTGGGAATATGTGCACCATTAGTATGTTTTGAATAAAAAGAATGGGTTTCAAGACCTATACCATGGCCAAGGGAGGAAATAAAGGGCCTTAGGCCCTAAATAAATCTTCTTGATCTTAATGGTCATGAACAAGGCCTCAAACCACCATACATATCATATCTAAGGGATATATGGAATTTGGGTGGGATATGGTCACCATTCACAAGTTTTGGGCATAATGTATAGCAAAGAACATAAGGTGATTAGGCCCTATTTGAATCTTATCAGGGCTAATATTTGTGATGTAGTCCTTAAACAACCACACAAGATCTATGTAGGGTATCTTTAGAACCATTGGTATGTTTTCATAATAAGAATAGGTCTCAAGGTGTGTACCATGGCTAGGAGAGGAAACAGGTACCTTAGGTCCAAAATGAAGCTTCTTCACTTCAAGGTCTATGAACTAACAATTGAATGATCATGTAGATAATGTTTAAGGGATATTTGGCCTCGAGGTGGGATTTGGACACCATTAGTATTTTTTCACATCACATATGGGAGTTTAGGCTTGTACCATCATCAACGAAAGGAGAAAAGGGAATTAGGATTTAAATGAACCTTATGTGCTTAATGACCAAGATCAAGGCCTCCAATTAGGAATAATGGCCATAATGGCCTTAGGCCCTAAAAAAATCTTCTCGTCCATAATGGCCATGAACAAGGCCTCAAACCACCACACAGGTCCTCTTTAAGTGATCTATGGACTTTAGGTGGGATATAATCACTATTCACAAGTTTTGGACATCACGTATGCCACTTTGGATCTTACCCATGGTTAGGGAAAGAACATAAGATACTTAGGCCCAATTTCAATCTTCTCGTTGATATTTGCGATGTAGTCTTTGTACAACCACACAAGACACTTGTAGGGGATATTTCACCTCCGTGTGAGATATTTCATGCCAATAGTACATTTTTCATAATAAGAAAGTATCATGGGATTCTGCCATGGCCAGGGGAGGAAAACAAGGAACTTTTGCATAAAATAAATATTATTGAGATCAAAGTCAGTGAACTAGGCCTTGAAAAACCACACAGTTCCTTTTTTAGGGATTCTTGGCCTCTTGGGGAGATATGGGAGCCATTAGGAGGTTTCTTGCACCACAAATGAAGTCCAAGGCGCATCACATACCATATTTGGGGGAGGAAAACAAGGGCCTTATGCTCTAAAAAAATCTTTCTCATGCCTAATGGAAAAGACTAAGTCCTTCTGTTGGGAATGTGTGCACCATTAATATATTATGGAAAATAAGATTTCATATCAAGAGATATACCATGGATGAGGTAGGAAAACAAGTGACCTAGGCCCTGTACAAATATTCTTGATCTCAATGGTTATGAACAAATCCTTGAAGCACTACACGGACCATATCTAAGGGATCTTTGGCCTGTGGGTGGGATATGGGCACCATTCACAGGTTTTATGCATCATAGTTATCTCTCAAGGCCTCTAAGAAGGAACTTAGAGCCATTAGGAGGATATAGTTGCATTCATAAGTTGCATTAGGAGGATATAGGTCACACATTCATAAGTTGTATATAGTTTTATATAGTTGCATAAGTCGCATATAGTTTCATAGTTGCATATAGTTGCATAGTTGCATAAGTTGCATTGTTTCATAAAGTTGCATGTTGCATAAAGTTTCATAAATTTGCGTAAAGTTGCATAAGTTGCATTGTTGCATAAAGTTGCAAGTTGCGTAAAGTTGCGTAAAGTTTCATAAAGTTGCGTAAAGTTTCATAAGTTGCATTGTTGCATAAAGTTGCGTAAAGTTGCATAAGTTCCATAAAGTTCCTTAAGTTTCATAAGTTGCATGTTGCATAGTTGCATATAGTTGCATATAGTTACATATTTTCATATAGTTGCATACAAAATTTTTGCAATATAGTTGCATATAGTTGCAATATAGTTGCATAAGTTGCATTATTGCATAAAGTTGCATATATTTGCATATTATTAGTTGCATAAAGTTGCATATAAGTTGCATAAAGTTGCATATAGTTTCATGTCTCCCGACTCTTAGTGGAGAACTGGATTTGAGACCTATCAAAGAGTTTGAGTGGGGATCGATAGTTTGGAAATCCATGATCCTAGAATTTCACATATTTGGAAAGCGCCTTCTATGGAAGCACATGGTTAAGAACATGTGTTTCTTCCTAAGAGGTCACAAATTCAAATCCAAATGGGAGTAGGGTATGTATACCTCTGTACACTTTAGTGGTGAAATTTGAACAATCAATGAGGAATGATAATTGGGTTATATCCTTTAGTCTCTATCTCGTTGAAGCCGTCATCCTAAGATGTCATTAGCTACAACTCTGCCCATAGGCATGTGCACAAAGTTGCCATGTAGAAACTCTCCCCAAAGGCCTATGGAAAGAGTTGTAGATGCTACAACTCTGCCCACATGGTTGTGGGTAGAGTTTCCATGTGGAAACTACATGGAAAATATGCTCACATGCTTCAAGGGGTAATTTAAACTATTGAAATCATGAACAATGGCACTTGTAGGTGTGCAACCCTTAGAGTTGTGAAGAAGCTTGTTAGAATGTTTCACTCCCAAATAATGTTTTCTCTTTGTTGGCAAGTTTTCAGGCAGGTGAGATTGTCATTGATGGAAAGATCAGAGTATGTGGCGTTGGATTCAGGAGAATTCCTGATGAACATCAGATCTAAGCCAGAGGTCTAACTGGCATTGGATCCAGGAGAACTTGCACGCTCTTTAATGAGTAAGGTGACATGCGAAACCCAAAAAAATCCAAACCAGGCACCTCAACGAGGACTCCATTTCGGAGTTTCGGTTACCGGGAGATGGAGAAATCAAGAGTCGAGACTCTCATCATCAGGAGTCCTAAAATGCTGAAATGTAAAATCCCAAAAACCCAAAACAAACGCACCACTTGGAGTATTGAATATCAGGATTTCGGTTAACGGGAGATGGAGATGTCAGAAACTCTCGTCATCAGGAGTCCCAATGTGCTGAAATACGAAATCTTGAAAACCCAAAAAAGGTGCATCACTCAAAGAGTTGGATATGGGGATTTCGGTTACCGGGAGATGGAGATGTCAGAGACTCTCATTAACAGGAGTGCTGAAATCGCGAAATGAGAAATGGTTAAATGATCTGAGCCATTGGTTCGAGGAGATCATGGACCGTTGATTGGACTTCATTTTGAAGTATTGGATACTGGGATTTCGGATACCGGGAGATGGAAATGACAAATACTCTCATCATAAAGAGTCCCAAAGTCGCGAAACCTGAAGTCATGAAATGATAAAATACTCCACACTGGAGTTTCAGATACCGGGAGGTTGAGAGGTCAAGAGTCAGGGCACTGCATCTCAGGAGTCCCGAAATCACGAAACCTGAAGTCGCGAAATGCGATTCACTGAAATTAGAAATGCTGGAGTACCGAACCATTGATCTGACTCCACTTCGGAGTTTCGGATACCAAAACTTGGAGGTATCAATAACACTTCACCATAGGAACACCTAAGTGCCGAAATGCGAAATCGAGAAAAAACACTTTATGGATAAGCATTTGGTCTTGACCATGGTCATATAGAGGAAGGAGCTAGTCAGTGCTAAACCCCATTTTTGGAATCGAGAGTTGGAGGAGTCAAGGGAATGACTGGAGCATCCCCGAAATGCAAAATTGTGAAATGCAGTTTCGAACTAACCGATGGTCACTACCTATGGTCACATCGGTGAAATATGGGGGAAGGAGCTAGTGTAGACAAGCTCCTTTTCGGAGTTTCAGGGATTGCGACTCTGAGTGTTGAGACACTTGGTCACATGAATGCCGAATTGTCGAATGCTAAAATGCCGAAATGATGAAATGTCTATGTAGTTGGTGGTCATTGCCGGTGGTCACATAAGAGGAAGGAGCTAGCATAGCTGGGTTCTATTTCAAGGTTCACACTGTAACAGCAAGTAAACTACTGATGGTTTCTACCAGAGGTGTGGAAAAGACTTCTGTGTAACTGCCAGAGGAGCGAAAGAGTCTAAAGGAACCTTCCAGTGGAATGAGGCCTGTCCATAGAGGCGATTGATAGCTGGAAGAGCGTTGAAGCCTGTGACTACAACAGAGAGGTTAATCTCGACTATTCCAAAGAAGACGATGAGTCACATCTACTAGAGAGGCTGAGGAATCTCAGTGTAACACCCAGTGATGCTAGACCTGTGGGTTTAACAGCCAGAGAAACTGAAGAGTTGCTATGATGAACAGGCAGAGCACTCGACATGAAGAGGATGCATAAGCATTGGGCATAGATGGTAAAATGCATACAGAGACTATAAGAAGGTAGAAGAAAGAAGAGATTGGTGTTGTTGTTGCTGAGGTGGAGTAATGCATGTGTGAAGAAGTAAAGGGAGTGTAGCAGCTGAAATGGATAGAAGACAAAAGGTGCATTGAAAGGGAATGGCATAGAAAGCATAAGAGGCAGAAGAACAAAAAAGTGAAATGGATGCGTGTAGGAAGATAGTGAGAAAGACAGAGCAACGAAATCTTACAGAATAGTGATGAGACTGGTAAGTTGTTGTTGAACACTATATCACTGTAATAAGTTTCAGTAATTCATATTCATAAACCAGGGCGATAGGGAGGTGCTAGGGAGGACTGGTGTCCTCAGAGGTTCAAGGGAGTGCTTGAACACAAGGAGTTGTAGCTTCCTTCTAGTTGGTGCTAGAGAAACCAGGGAGTTGGTGCTTCCTTCTAGTAGGTGCTAGAGAAAAAAGAGAGTTGGTGCTCTTAGCAAGTAGCAACTTGCAAAGCAGAGGTTGCAGCCTAATTATGAGTTGGTGCTCATATGTATGATAATGTAAAGAATGTAAATATTACTTATCATATAAATAAGAAGAGGTTTTTACCCTGTATGGGTTTCCTCAATAAAATCTGTCTCTATGTATCTCATATGTGTGACTGATGATGAGTATGCTATTGCTTATTGCCCTGCATCATTGTGATTGTCATTGAGTGCTTTGTAAAGAATTAAAAAATAAGCATAATTGTTCAAGCTCGATGACAACTGATTCACCCCCCCTCTCAGTTGTCCAACACTCTCAACCCTATGTAGTGTTGAATTGCAAAAAGGCATACCAACAATAAGAGGAGGATGAATTAGAAGAATAAAGAATCCCAAAGAAAACTAGGAGGAAAGAAAACA
>ML794716.1:273315-343924 GCA_009831015.1 Picea engelmannii
GAGAATGGTTGGAGGACCCATGCTTGTATGTGGAATAATGAGATGAAGATCAATGAAGTTGTTGGTGAAACTATCCTAGATGGATAGTGCTTGTCATGCCATTTCCGGTGGTATGTGGAATGTCACATAACTCCTCATGGTTTTAGAGTTATGGATCTACAAAGTTGAAGGACCCCCATATGATGGCTTGAAGCCCCAAAAGGTCAAAGAAGTCAAAGTACTTGAAAAGAAGAAATCATTATTTAAATGATAAAGTAAAGTGACAAAATCAAGAAAGATTATTTAAATGATAAAATGAAGGGAAAAAATCAAGAAGCAATATTTAAATGATAAAGTATTGCAGAACTTTCTATTCATGGAAAATGGTTAACCCTAAAATAAGGAAAATAGTTTAAGTGACCTAGAAATGGGTTAAGTAACCTAAAAATGGGTTAAGTGACCTAGAATATGAAAGTATAAATAAGAAGCTAGGATCTCTTGTAAAATGTACATTTAGTGAGAATCCCTTTCGTGGATCAATGGAGAGCTTCTTGTGAATATCTTGTGGAGTATTGATGGAGAGCTTCTTGTGAGAGCATCCTATTGGTGTGGATATCTTGAGCATGATTGAAGATCTATTCTGAGGAAGAGAGCAAGAGGAGGATCTCATGAATGCATCAAAGTTTCAGTAATGTCAGAGATATTGACAGCAAAAGTCTCGGATTCACAGAAAACCCTATTTTCTAATGTCCACGTGGGCTATCTGTGTATAGGGTGTGTGTACACATGGGATGGCTATGTATAGGGTGAGTGTACACATGAGTTGATTGTGTATAGGGAGCGTGGAGTGGATAAAATCATGGAGTTTTTTGTTTGAGCTGGTGCAAAGCTCTTAGATGATGAGGCAAGTTCCAGATCTACATTCTATGGCCTTAGATCTATCACTGAGACACTGGTATGGTTACATTATTGTCTTGATGTATACTATTATTTGATGTGTTGTGAATGCTTAGGGAATTCTTGGTATGGCTTCTATGATGTGGTTTAGTTTGGTTGATTTGGTTGATGGAGTGAGTAACACTCTTGTGATTCAGTAGTGACATGATTTCTATGGTATACTAGTTATTTATACATGATTGAGATAACATTCATATTGATTTGTTGTGGAGCATGAGCAAGCTATTGGAGAGCTTGGATGTGTTGTGACTGGCTGTGGGTCAGTTTGGACAGTGGACGACAGAAAAGAAAGTGATTGCAGGTTGGAGAGGATCTGAGCATGTGAAGAAAAGAAAAACCCTAGTTTCTTAGAAGCATACCCTTGTTGCATTATACACTATCTACATTCACACACAGGTTGTAGTGAGCCAGGGCACGTGCACACACAGGCTGCACTACTAACAGGTCGTGTACCTGTTGAAAGATTAATATATGTTGAGGATTGTTGCCTCATATCAGTTGGTGCTAATAATGTAAGCTGAGTCTTGCATATAGAGCTGGTGTTGTTGTAGAGTTTTACTCTATTCAGTTGTTGTTGATAAACCCCAAGGATTGTAGTCCGTAATAAAAAGAAAATTGTACATACATCTTGTGTTATTTGTGTTCATTGTGGTGATGACTTGTTGATGATATATTGCTGATATATATTGTTGATATGTGCTCACATCTAATTGGTTATAAATGACAGCAGTGGGTAATGAATAAATGTTGAATGCTAATTGATGATTTTTTGTGCAAGAGGGAAGTTTCGGGAAAAAGAGCCCCACACTCATTCACCCACCCCTCTAAGTGTGGTAGGTGTGTCCAACATGTTTTTAGTTCTAAAGAGTTTTCAAAGTCAAGGATGAAATCTTAAGGTCCGGATGGTTTTTCTCTAGAGTGTGTTTCATAGAACTGCAATAATGACTCCATTCACCCAATGAAGGCACTCGGTCTACTTGTTCTTCTCGTCCCACAAGGAGACGAGATTCCTAGATGGATCCTATGTTGAAACAAACTTTATATTTTCCTAAAAAGAATCTTATATTAAAATGAAATTTCATTTTTTATTTAAATAAAAAGAAAACAAAATGCAATTGCTAATCACCGTCGAAAAAAGGGTCATTTGAGCAATCCAACGGTCTAAATGTCAGAAAAGATTATGGATCCATCCTAGGTTTTTAAAGGAAATTCAAATCTTAAAAATCTTCTTAAGTTTTGGGTTTCGGGGTTCTGTGATCTATGCAGTTGGTATTTAACGACAAATCCAAAGCCCCGATACCGAAGTCACGAAGAATAGTTTTGAATTAAAGTTAAACCAAGTTAATAAGAATAATTAAAAACGTTTTAATGGTAATTTAAGATTTTTTCATCTTTACTTTTGGGAATCTCAACTCAAGAGACAAATCAAAATCCCGATATGTAAGTCTTGAAATCCCTTCTAATCACGATTAATTAAAGGTTTAAAACACACTTAATATATTGATTAATCAATCGCGTTTTTGAAATCGGAGAAATAGCACTCATCTCATCCAAAAAACCCCAAAAATCAGAGTCCCAAAAGTATTAAGTGTGATTAACTTAACATTTAAAAAAAGGTTAACAACATAAATTAGTCTTTCGCATTTCTCTTTTCAGGAGTTTGCAAAGACATTTCATTCGAACTCCCGGTTTCAAATCACTGATATTTGGAAACACTTATTATATATTAATGAAATATCTTATAGTGTAAGACACATATCTCCAGACGTACTCTCCTCATTAAGGAAAATGAATTTATCAACTGTAGAAATCACAGTCTAATTAAGGCAGGCTAAAGGCGAATAAAGGTTTCTAATTCAAATTTATTTCTCACTTTCAGAAAATTAGCAAGTTTTATCTGAGAAAGATTACGTCGTATTTTCTATAAAAACTACTCGCTTCTTATCACAGGTATCATGGCACCTAGGAAAACTCAGAAAAAGAGTGATGACGCTAGTGAAAGCTCAAATCCAAATTCGTATGTTATATCTGATACCACACCACATGCTATAGATGCGGTCCGGTCATGGATGCAGATTTTTGAAATTTTGGAGCATGAAGTTAAGAATTGCCTAGACGATTTTGGAAACAAAAGGAATGAAAATAAACTCAAAGATATAGTAGAGGCCAAGCTCCATAAAATAGATACATGGCCGAAGCTCATGCCATACAATGACATGATAAACTGGACTCTGATGAACACCGATGTGCAGACCAGAAGTATCACGAACCATCAAAAGGTCGTCATCGGCTCGTTCAGTCCAGAACATATTCAAGTAATGTACAAGCTATCCCCTTTCCAAGTATATTTATAATGCTGAATTCGTAGAAGAATTTCAAAGAAAGGAGTGTACAGAATTTGACCAAACAGATCCAGATATAATCAAAGGATGGTGGGGAATTCCAACAAAATTTAGAGTTGATACCCATGGCGTTTATGCCACAACATCATTAAATGAATATATGGATTATATAGAAATGATGTTATGTAGACTATTTGGGAGGAAAATCCCTACCCATTTCCCCATGGTATGGGTGCCAATTATACACGAGGTAGCTGAGGGTTACACTTTCAACTGGGGTAAGATTTTATTAGATAACCTAAACAAGGAGATTGAAGAGTACCAAACAAAAAATTCAAAGGGACAACCCACATATTTTTATATGTCTGCATATATTACAGATGCTATCTGTTATATGACCCCTTTCCCTTTGATGAATTGGAAGTGGAATCCAACCTGTGTCAAACCCATCCATTTTTATCACTCTCAACTATGGGAAGAGAAATAAAAAGATTTATTTTACGTAATCTATCACTATGTAGTGATACCTATGTGCCAAATATTGTATGGACACCCACCCCCTCGGATTTCGGAGAAAATCATGGGAAACCTCAAAATAGTTGCAGATTGGTTTATCGAAGAGAATTTCTCTTATGTTAGAGTCTTCAGATGTTCAATTTGCCCCCATTCTCTCCCTAAATTTTTCCCCTATAGACTGGTGTGTAAAGAAGTGGAATACCAGATAATAACATGAGGCATTGGTACGGAGTTAAAAGCGGCTCAAAAGAAATTCTGGCCAGTTTTTCCTGTACAGATTGGGAGGTTTTTATTGCTTAATCTCGGCCATTCCAAAGTGGAAGCCACAACATTAGAAGACATTAAGTTGGTAGATCTTGAACTCAGAAATCATGACCCATATCAAATTGTGGGAAATCATCTAGCTCATTGCAACATGAAAACGTATGAGCATGAAGACTCCCCCTGTGATGACATATTCAAAAGAGCCAAAGCATATGAGGAAATATTAGAAAGAGTTCAGGCATTACCCCATGACTTGCATACCAACTTTATTTCTTTCCAGAAGCACATATGAAGTGGGTTTCCAAATATACTACAGGGGGAATCAATAACCCCTTCTTCATAATAAGAAAAAATACCTCTAGGTTTCGAAACAAAATCTCAAGATAAAAGGACTACAGAGCATAACCCAAAGAATCATGAAGTGTCTTCACAAAGATCAAAAACTTCGCAGATAGAACATCTAGGGTATGAAACATGATTTAAAGCTAAGACACCTTTAAAGTCAAATCAAATGATTCCTCCTTTATCGTCAATTGTTCCTGCAAATACTCCCAAAACAACAGAAGGAACACAATTCACAGAGTTAGGCAGTCTAATTATAGCCTTAACTCCCCATCTCAGAGCTATATATGTAAGTGATCTTGACCCAATCTCTATTGAAGAAATACCTTCCTCTGACTTATTTTTTAGTAAGAAAAGGAAGGTTGTAGTGAAACAAGAAATGCACTTGAAAGAAGGTACAATGGTAAAAAAGCACAGGATACTTGTGGATGGACAAATTCTAGAAGAGGAAGACTTTGCCACAGAAGTAGCATCCTCTTTGGGGGATTTTTCTATGACCAACTTATTCTCAGTCGATAATTTGAAATCAAGGTTGCAGCAAAAAACTCAAATGATAGCCCAGTTGCAATGCCAAATAAAGAATACAGAGAAAAATATTAGAGATGAAATAAATAAAGGACTGGAACAGTCCAGAGCTGTCGAAAAATAAGAGATTCAAATGCTCAAGTCTAGTTTAGATGAGATGTATAAGAAGATGTAGGCCAGTCAAGGGCAGGTCATTCAGCAAGAGGAATTAGTAAAGAAGTTGCAAGATAAATTGAGTTCTACTGAAAGCCAGGTGGTAGATTTAACAGTATTTCAAGCCCAGACACTGGAGGTGCACCAGAAGCTAGAGGCACAACAAGAAATCTTGTTTTCTAAAGTAGAGATCATTCAAAACCATTTTCAGGACATAATTCAGTCATTGGAGAACATTGTTTTCAAAGAAAAAGAGGCTACAACAACCCAGATCACTTTCCAAAAGGCAGTCACATTTTCAGCTAAAGAAGAGGTACCAGTAGCTCCTAAATTAACTTTTACCGAGCAGATCAAGGTAGATATCATGTTGAAGGTATGGGAGGCTAATATATCTGAAAGTAAGAAAATGGTCAAAGAGATAAAGGAATAATGTGAAGAGATTTTCGGCCTATTAGATAAAAAAATGCTAGATATTGGAAAGGGTGATTTCCCTGGACTACTAGGACAGATCAATGTTACAAGACATCAACTGAACCTAAAAAAGATTTTGAATGAAACTCAAATTGAAATTTTGTAATTAAAACAGGTTGATGTTACCCTAATGGATAGATGTTTGGTGAAACAGAATTTACAATTGCAATCAATAAATTTTGAAGATAAGAGGATTGAAGAAAAGTTGCCAAAAATCTAGAGGAAGTTGTATTTGTTTGAAGCAAAGGATATGACACAACCTTCCAAAATCTTAGTATAGTTTCTTGGAAGGTGCATTGAGTGTCTCAGACAAATGAAGGAGATACTTCAAAGAGATAACGAAGCAACATATGTATGCTCATTTTTTCGGAGTGACAAAGAGGTAAAAGGTAATCAAGCAAAACAATTCAAGTTTGTATTCTGTAACCGTTAGCACCTAGGATTTAGGAAAATACCAACCATTTAGGGTTGATGATTTTTGTACAAATATAATTTCAAAAGACTTAAACAGGGATTTTTCTGGCCGATTGTAGAAGAGAGACTTCTTTTTACAAGAATTAATGACAATGAAAAATGGAGATTCAATATCCTGTCAACCCTGAGTTATGTGTTCCTCTATACTTTCATGTTCAACACCATTTCTTATATATCTTTGATGAATTTTTAAGTTACAATTTAGTACAACATCTACTGTGGTTATGATTTATTTGGTCATCTTATTGTTCACAGATTTTCCTCTGTGTTTGTTATTAGCAGGCACAAGACCCGTGGATTATTCAGATCACTATATTTTTATGCTTCATTAAAGTTTCCTTGTCTATTTTCTTCTTCTGTTACAAAGTGATATTCCTCCATGATTGATGCCTCACGTTGTTTAAATAGATTTATGTTTTCTTTCATCTTATTTATTATTTTCAATTTAACTCAGGAACGGGAAACAACCTCTAAAATATTTATACGATTAATTCAAATTTGGGAACTTCCCTCATATGATCTAAATTAGAAACACAAAACCTAAAAAAAAGAGTAACAGATCTTTTAATTTTCTTTCCTTCATGACTTTTCATGTTGCAAGATAGCCTAATATAGAACTCAGACTCACTAATCAAACCAACATCACATTAACCTTGTTTAATACTATTCTTGAGACGACCACCACCCGGGTTGAACTTGAACGTTCATGGGAAGCCATTGAACAAGACATAAGTGCCCAAGAACAATTGGAAGCTAGACAAAGACAACTCAGAAACCAACCATAGCTTCTTTACCTTAGAAATGATTTCCTTTACATATACTAAAACCCTCTTTAATTTCAAATGCCTTGACAAAATACTTTAAAGCCTTAAAGTATAAACTCAGGAACAACAATGACCATGAATCATGTCATTTTATCCGTAATAGAGCAAGACCAAGCCTCTAAAGAAGAAGCCCTAATTGACAGAGACTCCGATATATTTGACACATAAATAACCATCTCACCCATTTCTATATGTAGAGCCAATTTGTTAGACAATGTTGGGAAACAAATACCCTTCATCGAAGCATTTGAAGCCTCCATGACCCATTACACCATCAAAGTCGCATTCCCTTTTCTAGAGTTCATATGCTGGTGTGCAGAACAATACTCCGAACAAGAAAAGGTCATTTTGAATAAGTTAGGGTTAGAGGTCCTATGTAGAATAGATAGCCCGTCAATTTAACATGCCCTCAGTACACCATAGTCTTCCCCAATAGCATCGGAGCCCTTCGAGGAAGAGAAACTAATCACAGTCTACAGAGAATGCCCCCCCGAGGTAAAAACCCTATTTTTGTAGACCATTGTTAAACCCAAACATCATTCTGAGAGTTTTTCGTTGCCCATGAATGTAAATGTCATGATTATTGAGGTCCAATGGGCATGTTCCATACTCAGAAAATTTTTAGGATTGGATAACGACAAGTTTGTAGTAGAGGTCATGTTGGGTTTCCTGTTGACCTTTTTTCCAGTCAGAGTTTAGTCAGTTGGTCTGTATAAATTTTGAAGAGTTCACCGCTAATAATATGCACAAACAGTTGGTAAATTTAAAATCACTGAGACACTTCAAGTATTACACGCACTTGCTGAGAATTTTCCTGGAAACAAATAAGATAGATTTCCCAGAATATGCATTCATCTCAACTAAATGCAAAAGGATCACAATGCTCATTTTTATAAATAAGATCATGTCTAGAGTTTATAGATTAATCTTCAACACCGGCCTACCAAGGGTTTTGGAAGAAATGAAAATTTATTTACATCCAAATCCAGAGAATAGAGTAGGAGATTGGGTGTTGTTCATGCACTCTACTGTGATTTGGGTATATGGTTATCAAGAGGGATTTTAACCTTTTCCCATTTTCTTGACTCTCATAGTCTTTTCCCTAGAGTTCATCAGGCAAAGAATCATCTCAGAAACAAAACATTTTTTGAAGATGAACAAATCATCTAACTTAAAGTTTCCTTTCATAATAGGACCCTTTGTAGTAAAGACTAGATCATGTTTGCCTTAGATCCAAGCCAAGATCATTGAATTTAGGTTTACACAGTTACAAGGAAGGAAATATGATCCATAGAAGGTGATATAAAAAAGAAGACTAATGAGCAAACAAGGCCCCTATGAGATAAACATGTAATATGGGACTCTATCACTACTGAGGCAACCAAATTTAGGGTATACCTAAATTTCAAAAATGACAAAGACAACATGGTTGTCACTGCCTGAAGAAGCTGCACAGTTCTAAATAAAACAATGGAGAAAAAACCCTCAAAATGGGCCCAAAACGCTATAAATTTGCTTAATTATGTTCCTACTACTGATCTCTAGACCATTGGGGTCAAAGACAGGAGTGCACTAATCATTTGGGCTAGGAGGATCATCACTAAGCACAATTTTCTCAAGTCAGTTCAAACCAAAGCCGTGCAGATGGAGCAGAGTATACAATAATTTAAAGATACATTTGAACAATTGTTTGTCAAGGGCCTCCCACCATTTTGGGATGGCAAAGGAAAATTATACGACCCAACACAGTACAACTCCCTCCTCACATAGTGCAGAATGGATCATTCTAAGTTTGATGGTCTAGAAGAAAACTTGAAGGGACCAAGTCCGGTAGAGTATTTAACCACAAATTTTAAGATTTTAAATCAGTTTAAGACAGTAAATATCGGGTTGCCAACTATGTCTTACACTACTTGCATTGATCTGGAGATTCTGATAAAGGAAATGATGGATTACGATATTCCTTCTGACTCACAGTGGAAAGAGATCGTGCGACTGAGTAGGATGGAATGCAGTTTTCCAGGGACCAGTAAGTAACCTCCAAGTGTCACCAAATTGGAAAGTTCGACAGTAGATCATAGCAAGACAGATGGTGTAGAGGAATCCGAGCAGTCAGAGATATCTGTCCCTAGTTTATGAAACATTTTTTGTTTAAATCATTGTAAATCGGTTTGCCTACCGAAACCGTTGGCTTGGAATTATTTTAGTCAGTTTTAGAAATTGAAATGCTTTAGTTTCAACCATTGTAATCGAATTGTATAAGTACTAGAAGTTTTGAACGAATTAATGTTGGTAGAAGTGCAAGGGCACCTTTTTTGTTTCTCAACTCGATTGTAAATTTCCTGGAGTTGAATTGAATACATAAGCAGAATCTTTTGAAGTCTCTATGAAAAGATTCTAATGGTGGTGATATGAGTTTTGTCTCCTTTCATTGTATGTATTTCTTTTGTTATTTCATTCCATTTACATTTTATTCTGTTTAAATTGGAGAGTTAAAGGACCATAATTCATCTTATGATGCTCTTGACTTAAGAAATTTAAACTCTGTATTTCTTCTTAGCTAATTCAAAATCCATTTTCATAATGATTGGATGCAGTTATTTGTTCTCACTTTCCTCTTACACTCTGCTTAAATATTATTTACAACTCAGATTCATTGCCTCATTTAGTCTTTATCCTCTAGAGAGTTCTACTAGCTAGTCATTGTTTTCAGTTCACTTTCAGAATTTCGAATCCATAGCCCGAAGTGTCCCTCCCCTTCCTAGCCAACAAATTTATCAAAACCCCCCCAAAAAAACCAAATTTAGCCACCGATTACCAAATATATATCAAGTGACACAAGAGATCCCTCTATGAGTTGAGCAGGCTAGTGCCCACCTCTAAAGTAGGTTGAAACAATTACCTCTGTCTTTTTTCTATCAGCCAAACAAAATTTACAGAGTGCTAACACTGGACATCCATGCCGGTCTTCTAGAAATGGCATGGACAAGTTATTTTCCAAAGATTGGGCTATTTGGGTTTACCATTCTGATGCTCTATTTGCAGATGAATGGGTCACCTACGGAAAGATTGGCATTTCCTCACAACGGTCTCTGACTCTGAGGAATCTTTGGAAGCTTCTACAAAATATTTTTATATGAGTGAAGCATACTTAAAAGAGTTGGGCATCTTAGCTACTGAGAGCGTTGAAGATACACCTGGTCCTATCTTAGACACCTTCATAGGTAAGCTAAAAACTTACTTCCCTTCTTTGTATTTTTCTCTTTCATCATGGGAACCCGATTTACTGGACATTTCTTTCTCGTTACTCTCTGCTCCTTCGCAAGTCGTGGTTTCAAGAACTTTGGCTACAAAAGAACCTGGTGGTACATCTATTGTCCCTGATAGGACTCCTCTTAGCTCAGTATCCTTAGATACTTTAGTCTCCTTACCTAAAGAACCTTATTTGATGACCACTGTGGCAAGGCCCGATACTAATTCACAGACTTTCTGTCAACCTGTGGTGGAACAAGTTCTGGAAAATGTGATAACTTCCTTGGTCCTAACCTATAGGGAGGCCAATAGTCCTATTCCCTTACAAACATACTTGGGATTGGAATCCATTCATGGAGAGGTGGAATGTGGAGCCGCAAAGGTGACTACAAGTTTAGGGGAAGGTTCAAGGAAGGATTTAACATGGGCACGAGGATTGGGTTTGGATTTATCCCCCATTTAAAACCAGGAGTGCTCGAAAGAAGTTGGTCAAACTTCTTCTGTTGTTGATCAACATTTAGCTTATACTCATGATTTGGGGGTGCTTAGAGGCATGAAATCCCTTTCAAGGGATAAATCATGATCCTCCTCTCCTTGAATATCAAAGGGGTGGGAGGTCCCCTAAAATTTCCCTCCATGTGTAGAGTTATTTCTAAAACCAAGTTGGATATTATTTTTCTCCAAGAGACCTTAGTCGCTAAGGAGAAGGCTAGAAAATTCATGAACATTTTATGTCCTAAATGGATGATTTGTACAGTTAGTTTTGTAGGGAATTCAGGTGGAATTCTGGTGGCATGGAATCCAATTTTTTTTTATTTAAAGCCTTTTCTAAGTGTTGGCGGGATTTTATTGACAGGTATTCGACTGCCTGACAAAAGAAGGATTTCCTTTTTTAATGTTTATGGCCCGTGCACCGAGCACAAATAGTTTTGGGAAAAGATGGATGTAAAAGGTTTGTTAGCACTGGGTGATCTTATACTAGCAGGGGACATGAACTTTACGACTAGCACAAAATAAGTATGGGGTGCATCAACTTTAATAGATCCCCTGGCGGTTTTTTTAAAGAGATTTTTTCAAAAAATCATCTGGTTGATATAATTCTTACGAAGGTGGTGCCAACTTGGAGAAACGGTATAAGTGGGGTGGATGAGATAGAAAAAAGAATAGATAAAGTGTTTGCCTCTGATGCTACTCTACTTGCTTCATTCAGATATCGATGGTGGGTGGAATTTCTATTTATTTTCGATCATGCACCTGTTCTTTTTCAATTGGATATTGGTTACATGTTTGTAGATCATCCGTTTAAATTTAACCCAGCCTGGTTACGAGAAGATTCATTTGCTGAATTGGTTCGGGAAGTGTGGAACACTCATCAATATTATGAGAAGGAGGGAGCTCAAAGGAGTCTGGTCAGGAAGCTGAGCATGCTAAAAACTCGTGTGAAGGTATGGATTACTGAAAAGAAACAAAATGAACAACAAACATTTGAAAACATTGAAGTGGATATTACCCTTCTTATCAAGCAAAAATTAAATGGTGATCACAGTATTGATTCTGATCCTCGACTAAAAACACTTGAAGCTAAACGAAATAAATTACTTCTGGTAGAGGAGGAACGATGGCATCTAAAATGTAGGGCTACATGGATTCATTGCGGGGACAAAAATACAAAATATTTCCATCGATTTGCCAGTTATAGAAGAAATAAAAAACATTTGTGGGAAATAAAGGATGATTTTGATCAAGTTCACTATGGTCAGGAGGCTATAAAGGATGAAATGCATATATTTTTTAGTTCATTCTATCAAGATACGAGGAAATTTTTAATTGAGGATCAATTTGCATCGATTATACTTTTCCCAATAATGGTTTTCGAAGAAGAAGTTCAATTACTTGAGAAGCCTTGTACTAGCAAGGAAGTTCTAGAAGTCCTAAAGGGTTTCACCAAGGACAAAAGTCCAGGTCTCGACAGGTGGACTGTTGAGTTCTTTTTACACTTCTATGAGATGGTTGCAAAATATTTGCTTGAGGTTGTTGAGGAATATAGAATAAGTGGAGAGGTTATTAGGTCTTTGAACTCAAATTTTATTTCCCTTACAATAAAATTCAATGGACTTGCATGTTTTGGGGATTTTTGGTCCATTTCTCTATGCAATTCTTGCTATAAGATCATAGAAAAAATCATTGCTAAGAGGATCAAAACTATTATGTCCCATACTCTGTCAGAGGAGTAATTAGGCTTTTTAAAAGGAAGGAAAATTCTTGACGCCATTGGAACAACACAAGAGTTCCTTCACGATATCAAAGAAAAAAAACTACAAGCTCTAATTTTAAAGATTGACTTAAAGAAAGCATATGATTGTATAAGCTGGGACTTTCTTCATTTGACTCTTCTCCAATGTGGGTTCGGACTGCCTACGTCAAAGTGAGTCATGGGATGCATCACAAGAACAACCTTCAATATTCTAATTAATGGAGAGCTGATGGATTTCTTTAAAAGTGGTAGAGGGATAAGATAGGGATGCCCACTGTCGCCTTTGTTATTCATTATGGTGATGGAAGGATTAAGTTTGGCACTCAAAAGAAGCCAAGTTGAAGGCACATTGACTGGTATAAAGGTTTCAAGATTAATTGGGATCCTCCATCTTCTTTTCGTTGATGACATTCTTATAATGTCAAAAGCCTCTATTGATGGATGGCAGGAGATAAATAGGATTTTGATTGTTTTTTGTAGTGCCACTGGACTCTTGATAAATGTTTATAAGACATATTTCCTCCACTTTGGAGTTCAGCAAAATGTTATGGATACATTAAAAGAATCCTTTCATTTTAAATTTTCTAATTTTACTGAAGGTTTCAGGTATCTTGGTTACTATCTAAAACTTGACAGGTATAAGGTGGAGGACTGGCACTGGCTTATTGCAAGATTTGAGAAGTGGATAAACCATTGGTGCAATAGATGGCTTTCCATTGGCAACCACTTAGTTCTAATTAAGGCTGTTTTAGAGAGCCAACCAGTCTACTGGATGGCATTGGCTCATATTCGGTCATCTATTCTCAATAGAATTCACCAAGTGGTCTTCACTTTTCTATGGTCAGGATGTAAAAAAAAGAAGAGCTACCATCTGTGTAACTGGAAGCTCATTGTTCGACCAAAAATTCACGGGGGATGGGGACTAAGAAATATTTTTAGCTTCTGTACAGCCTTGCATGCGAATAATCTGTGGAGGGTGCTGATGATAGAAGGTATTTTGCACTGCGTCATAAAATACAAATATCTTCCATTTGGTTTTGTAGCAAAATGGCTACGATCGGTTTCTATGGTGGGGGAAAAAGGTTCATAGATGTGGAAAAATCTACTCGAATCCATGCATTTACTGTTGCATTGGATAGCTTGGTGTCCGAGGATGGGTGAATCTATTCTTATTGGCAAAGATCAAATCTTGGGTATGGGGGAAGTGACATCCTGTTTGATGACCTGATATCAATCCTTAATCAGAGAGGGGTGTATTACTTATATCAGGATAGCTTTGAGCCATGACTAGGAATTATATGCTCAAACTGGATTTCAAGTGATGACTTGGAATTGGAGGGACAAAAAACTTTTGAATGGAATACATTCAGATGTGCCTTAATAAAATTTGGTGTACAATTGCAAGTGAGGTCATATGTACTTAAATGGACGGGAGGCAACTCACTGAGGAAAATTCTTTGTTTGTTTGTAGGTGGTGGCAATGTTGGATGGTTTGATGGGGCTACTCAACAATATGGTCAAACTTGTGGGGCTGGCAAGGTAATAAGGGTCAATGATCATAAATCTTATAAATGGTTCTTCAACTGTGGACCTCGCACCAACACGAAAGCAAAGATTTTGGGGGTATGGGCCCTACTTACATTGGCTTCTCGGATATCAATTTCGGATTTACTTTTCCAAGGGGACTAAAAAATTATTATGGAATGGCTGCGGGGAAAGGTTCATCTTCAGGTGGTCTCTCTGGAATGTTGGAAGGACATGATATTAAAAATTATCAAGAAATTTTGTAAAATCTCCTTTACACATGTTTTCAAAGAAGGAAATCAGGGGGCAGATAGTCTTTCAAAATATACTCTCAAAAAGGATCCCGAAAAAATTACTTACTATCTTTGTGAAGAGGGTCATGAGGGTCCTCATATGTTTCTAAATATACTCTAGAAGTCTTGGAGTTGTTGAATGGATCATTAGTGCTATGTCTTTTTGGGGAGTCTAATTGTCGTCTTTTTTGTGGCATATGTATTTGGATCCTCAATGATCTGTGTATTTGGGACCAGAGTATAAGACGAGGGATTATAATCTTGTGTCTTGTTGTGGGGAATAGACTATTTTCAAAGGATGCAATTGGCATATGATGCCGAATTAACATGTTTATGATCAATTTATATTTAATATAAATATAAAACGAATTTTTTCGTGGAACAAAAAGTACATAGAAAACTAAAAAATATAAATTTTGTTGGATTGTAAATGATTTTTAACTAATAAAATAATTTTTTTTTATAAAGATCTTTCCTATTACCCTAATTATAATCATGTTGTCATCAATGTAAATTGTTAATATATTTTAACTTAGATATCAATAAATTTATTTTATCAAATTTATTTAAAATTTGTATTTAATTTTTATTATCAAAATACACTACACTAACCAATCATTAAAATTTTAAAAAATTCCGTAGAAATAAGCTATAATAGTGATTCACTAAACCATTAAGATTTTTAAAACATCCATTTTATTTTAGATATAATATTTAACTATATTATTTATATTAAAAAACTAAGTATTTGAAAAAATTTAAATTCAAATCTCAATATTAAAAATATTTTCATGTAATCACATCTGAATTGTTAAAAATGTTTTTATTTAAAAACTTAACAACATTCCAATCTGAAAGCACGAAGTTATTTTTCTCATCAAAGTCTATCTCAAAGTAAAAGTCAATGTCAATGTCTATGACAAAGACAAATAACCAAATCATTGTGTGATTTGGTTTGACATTAACACGCTTGACCATTAGGAAGGAGCAAAGAAGTTTCCAAGGAATCAAGTGGGGAGTTTCAGCGTTTTTGTATTCACAATGTGTTAATTATTATTGAATTTTCTTTGTATAATTGTTATGGAGGAGCTTTTGAAGAATTTTTAATTATCATTGTAATAAGTATTTACTAGCACATCATAGTGGCTGGTGAACGTTTATAGGGATCATCATCCCATAACTATCTCTACTTCACGTAATGCTACACATATAAAATGTTTTTCAACTTTAATATAAACACAAGTGTAACCATATATAAAACACAGTAAAATAAGGATTACCATCTCTTAACTATCTCTAGGATCTTGTATTAGGCTATGATTAACGTTCAAATTAATGCCACACAGATAAAATAATGTGTAGAGAAGCCTAACCCTATATAAAACACAATAAAACCATATATACAAGAGAGTAAAAGGCCTCACATTAGACATTAAGTTAATTGCAAGTCACTTCCATTAGTTTGTGATTAATGGCCTACTCTGACACCATTATTACTAAAAGTAAGTTTGTTTAACCTTTTTCTATTTAAGAGATAAGTATATTGAATTTACACCAGACACCTTAAGAACCCTTCATTTAGTAAATGTTTATGATTGATTGTTGTCGAGTAGTGGAGTAACTGGAGTTGGAGCCTTATTGGTGTAGAAGAAATTTAATAAGCAATCTACTAACTGGGGTAAAAATAGGCTCAAAAACCACCTAGCTTTGATCCAACAGATTTTACTTGAAATTATTCACAATGTTATTAGAAATATTTTCACAATGTTATTAGAAAATTAAGTGCTTTCATTTGGCCAAACTCAATGCCACGACACATTAGTCGACCACCTCCAAATGGGACAAACTTGTAGGGAGAAGTGAAACTCATTTGAATTTGGATGGATCCAATTTCTCCGGATCATTGAAATATTTTGATTTCCCATGAGTCGAATGCACATTCCAATCAACATGCATGTACCTATAATAAACATCGTTGTCACTGATTCGTCTATAAGCTAACCGTATTAAAATCAAGCAACTATCTATTAAATTGTAAACTTGAATAATCACACACATTCAACAAACAAATCTACATCGATCAAAATAAACAATTACCTTCAATCTCAAATGATATGGTTGGACATTTTACTATAGTTAATGAAAATTTGAAAGGTCATTTCACATAGGAAGAAGAAAAACCGATTGGAGGTAATTCTACGCTGACTCATTCATAAATAAATAAATTTATGTTATTAATCAATAAATATATTTTAAGGTTATGTATGTAATATAAACCCTAATTATTGTGTATTTTTAAATTTGAAATATTGATTATTTAAGAAGTTGGTATGCTTTTTTTACTATTTAAGTAAAGCAGGTGATGCACCAATAACATTATTTTTTTTATCGAGTATCTTCAAATTACCAATCACATTATTTTTTTATTTGGTCTCTTAAAATTTCCTAGGTTTCTTAATGGGTGTACTCTAGCAGAGAAGCTTTCAAAATTAGCACTCATCACATCTCATTCTTTTTCCACTCATTTTTTCCCCACCCATACTACTTTCCTCTTAGCCAACCTTAATAAATCAACCACACCCATACTATAGTCTGGGTGGTGCTTCAGTTTTACAAATAGTCTTCCTTGAATTCATACATTCCTACACATATGACAAAAGTATTTATATCCTCTTAGAGCAATATATGTTTTTTATCAATCCAATATATTCGATTTTAGATGAAGATTTGAAGATTGATTTCTTGGAATGACAACTAGCATTAACATAGTTGACAGTGTGCAGTAATCACAATATAGCATTTGTAAATATAATCCTTTCAAATTTCAAATACATTTCATAGAGCGCAGATTGAAAGGAACCCTAATCAATTAATCATCAATAAACAATGAAAAGACTTTGAACAATTGATGTTGCATAGCTATCAAATTTCAAGAATACATTTCCAATCATGCACCTGTTCTTTTTCAATTGGATATTGGTTACATGTCTGTAGCTCATCCGTTTAAATTTAACCCAGTCTGTTTACGAGAAGAGTCATTCGTTGAATTGGTTCGGGAAGTGTGGAAGACTCATCAACATTATGAGGAGGATGGAGCTCAAAGGAGTTTGGTCAGGAAGTTGAGCATGCTAAAATCTCGCGTGAAGGTACGGATTACTGAAAGGAAACAAAAGGAACAACAAGTATTTGAAAACATTGAAGTGGAGATTGCCCTTCTTATAAAGCAAAAATTAAATGGTGATCACAGTATTGATCCTGATCCTCGACTAAAAACACTTGAAGCTGAACGAAATAAATTACTTCTGGCAAAGGAGGAATGATGACGTCTAAAAAGTAGGGCTACATGGATTCAATGCGGGGACAAAAATACAAAATATTTCCATCGATTTCCCAGTTATAGAAGAAATAAAAAACATTTGTGGGAAATAACGGATGAGTCTAATCAAGTTCACTATGGTCAGGAGGCTATAAAGAATGAAGTGCATATATTTTTTAGTTCGTTCTGTCAAGATACAGGGAAAAATTTGATTGAGGATCAGTTTGCATCGATTAGACTTTTGCCAAGAATCATTTCCGAAGAAGAAGTTCAATTGCTTGAGAAGCCTTGTACTAGGGAGGAAGTTCTAGAAGTCCAAAAGGGTTTCATCAAGGAAAAAAGTCCAGGTCCTGACAGGTGGACCATTGATTTCTTTTTACACTTCTATGAGATGGTTGCAAAAGATCTACTTGAGGCTGTTGAGGAATCTAGACTAAGTTGAGATGTTATTAGGTCTTTGAACTCGACTTTTATTGCCCTTATACCAAAATTCAATGGACTTGCATATTTTGGGGATTTTCGGCTGATTGCTCTATGCAATATTTGCTATAAGATCATAGAAAAAATCATTACTAAGAGGATCAAACCTATTATGTCCTGTACTCTGTTAGAGGAGAAATTAGGATTTTTAAAAGGAAGGAAAATTATTGACACCATTAGAACAACACAGGAGTGCCTTCACAGTATCAAAGCAAAAAAACTACAAGATTTAATTTTAAATATTGACTTAAAGAAAGCATATGATTGTATAAGCTGGGACTTTCTTCGTTTGACTCTTCTCCAATGTGGGTTCAGACTGCCTACGTCAAAGTGGGTCATGGGAGGCATCACAAAAACAACCTTTGATATTCTAATTAATGGAGAGCTGATGGATTTCTTCAAAAGTGGTAGAGGGCTAAGACAAGGATGCCCATTGCCACCTTTTTTATTCATTTTGGTGATGGAAGTGTTGAGTTTGGCACTCAAAAGAAGACAAACTGAAGGCACATTGACTGGTATAAAGGTTTCATGATTAATTGGAATCCTCCATCTTCTTTTCATTGATGACATTCTTATAATGTCAAAAGCCTATATTTATGAATGGTAGGAGATAAATAGGATTTTGAATTTTTTTGTAGTGCCACTGGACTCTTGATAAATGTTTAGAAGACATCTTTCCTCCATTTTGGAGTTCAAAAAAATGTTCTGGATACATTAAAAGAATCCTTTCATTTTAATTTTTCTGATTTTGCTGAAGGTTTCAGGTATCTTGGTTACTATCTAAAACTTGACAGGTATAAGGTGGAGGACTGGCACTGGCTTATTGAAAAATTTGAGAAGCGGATAAACCATTGGTTCAATAGATGGATTTCCATTAGAGACTTCTTAGTTCTAATTAAGGTTGTTTTAGAGAGCCAACCAATTTATTGGATGGCATTGTCTCATATTCTGTCATCTATGCTCAATAGAATTCACCAAGTGGTCTTCTCTTTTCTATGGTCAGGATGTAAACAAAAGAAGAGCTACTATCTGTGTAACTGGAAACTCATTGCTCGACCAAAAATTCACAAGGGATGGGGACTAAGAAATATTTTCAACTTCTGTAGAGCCTTGATTACGAATACTCCGTGGAGGGTGCTGATGATAGAAGGCATTTGGCACCGTGTGATAAAAGAAAAATATATTCCATTTGGTTCTGTAGCGAGATGGCTACAATCGGTTTCTGTGGTGGGGGGAAAAGGTTCATAGACATTGAAAAATCTACTCAAATCCATGCATTTACTGTTGCATTAGATAGCTTGGTGTCTGGGGATGGGTGAATCTATTCTTATTGGCAAAGATCAAATCTTGGGTATGGGGAAAGAGACATCTTGTCTGATGACCTGATATCAATCCTTAATCAAAGAGGGGTGTCTTACTTATATCAGGCTAGTTGTGAGCCACGACTAGGAATGATATGCTCAAACTGGATTTCAAGTGATGGCTTGGAATTGGAGGGACAAACAACTTTTGAATGGATGAAATCCAAATGTTCCTTAATAAACTTTAGTGTACAATTGCAAGCGAGGTTGGATGTGATTAAATGGATGGGAGGCAACTCACCGAGACAGATAACAATAAAAAATGTTTATGAGGCCACCGAAGCAAAGTATTGGAATTTTTCTATTGGAGGATGGAGGAATACACTTTGGTCATGGGAGTTTCCTTTGAAAATCAAGCTTTTTATTTGGCCGGTTGTCGAGAACAAAATTCTCACTTGGGATAATTTACAACATAGAGGTCATAGCGGACCGAGCCTTTTCTATTTGTGTAAGAACAGTAAAGAAAACACTTTACATGTGTTTGTAGAGTGCCCTTTCACGATCACTGTCTGGGATAGGATTAAATCGGCCATAAAACATATTATAGGGTGGAATGGTACCTCTGTGGTAGAATGTTTCAAAAACTGTAAGGCTCATAATAAATCCTATCCTACTTTGCCAGCCTTCATTTGCTGGTATATATGGTTGGAAAAGAATTCTGCTATTTTCGAAGATGGAAATCCCTCTTTACAGAAGGTGGTCTACAAAAATTTAAGTGTTGTGGGTGATTACAAAATTTAGTTGAAAGCTTTTGCCTTGAGGAAAATTCTTTGTTTGTCTGTAGGTGGTGGCACTGTTGGATGGTTTGATGGCGCTGCTCAATAATCTGGTCAAAACTGTGGGGTTGGCGGGGTAATAAGGGTCAATGATCATCAATCTTATAAATGGTTCTTCAACTGTGGACCTGGCACCAACATGAAATCATAGCTTTTGGGGGTATGGGCCTTACTTACATTAGCATCTCGGCTATCAATTTCAGATTTACTTGTCCAGGGGGACTAAAAAATTGTTATGGAATAGCTGCGGGGAAAGGGTCATCTTCAGCTGGTCTCTCTGGAATTTTGGAAGGATAGGATCTTAGAAATTATCAAGAACTTCCGAAAAATATCCTTTACACATGTTTTCAGAGAAGGAAATCAAGAGGCAGATAGTCTTTCAAAACAAACTCTCAAAAAGGATCCCAGAAAAATTGCCTACTATCTTTGTGAAGAGGGTCATGAGGGTCCTCATATGTTTCTAAATATATTCTAGAAGTCTTGGAGCTATTACATGGATCATTAGTGTTGTGTCTTTTTGGAGAGTCTAATTGTCATCTTTTTTGTGGAATATGTATTTTGATCCTCAATGATCTGTGTATTTGGGACCAGAGTATTAGTCGAGGGATTATAATCTTGTGTCTTGCTGTGGGGAATAGACTATTTTCAAAGGATGTAATTGGCATATGATGTCGAATTAACATGTTTATGATCAATTTATATTTAATATAAATATAAAACGAAATTTTCCGTAGAACAAAAAATACATAGAAAACTAAAAAATATAAATTTTGTTGGATTGTAAATGGTTTTTTACTAATAAAATAAACTTTTTTTTATAAAGATCTTTCCTATTACCCTAGTTATAATCATTTTGTCATCAACGTAAATTGTTAATATATTTTAACTTAGATATCAATAAATTTATTTTATCAAATTTATTTAAAATTTGTATTATCAAAATACACTACACTAACCAATCATTAAAATTTTTAAAAATTCCATAAAAATAAGCTATAATAGTGATTCACTATCCATTAAGATTTTTAAAACATCCATTTAATTTTAAATATAATATTTAACTATATTATTTATATTAAAAAACCAAATATTTTAAAAAAATTAAATTCAAATCTCAATTTTAAAAATATTTTCATGTAATCACTTTTGAATGGTTAAAAATGTTTTTATTTAAAAACTTAACAACATTCCAATCTGAAAGCATGAAGTTATTTTTCTCATCAAAGTCTATCTCAAAGTCAATGTCAATGTCTATGACAAAGACAAATAACCAAATCATTACGTGATTTTGTTTGACATTAACACACTTGACCATTAGGAAGGACCAAAGAAGTTTCCAAGCAATTAAGTGGGGAGTTTCAGCGTTTTTGCATTCATAATGTGTTGATTATTATTGAATTTTCTTTGTATAATTGTTATGGAGGAGATTTTGAAGAATTTTTAATTATCATTGTAATAAGTATTTACTAGCACATCCATAGTGGATGGTGAACGTCGATAGGGATCACCATCCCATAATTATCTCTAGTTCACTTAATGCTACTCAAATAAAATGTGTTTCAACTTCAAGATAAATACAAGTGTAACCATATATAAAACACAGTAAAATAATGATTATCATCTCTTAACTATCTCTAGGATCTTGTATTAGGCTATGATTAACGTTCAAAGTAATGCCACACAAATAAAATAATGTGTACAGAAGCCTAACCCTATATAAAACACATTAAGACCATATATAAAAGAGAGTAAAAGGCCTCACATTAGACATTGAGTTAATTGCAAGTCACTGCCATTAGTTTGTGATTAATGGCTTACTCTGACACAATTATTAATAAAAGTAAGTTTGTTTAACCCATTTTTGTTTAAGAGAAAAGTATATTGAAAACATTAGACACCTTAAGAACCCTTCATTTCGTAAATGTCTATGATTGATTGTTTTCGAGTAGTGGAGTAACTAGAGTTGGAGCCTTATTGGTGTAGAAGAAATTTAATAAGAAGTCTACTGATTGGGGTAAAAATAGGCTCGAATACCACTTAGCTTTGATCCAGTAGATTTTACTTGAAATTCTTCACAATGTTATTAGAATTTTTTTCACAATGTTATTAGAAAATTAAGTTTTTTAATTTGGGCAAACTCAATGCCATGACACATTAGTCGGGCACCTCCAAATGGGACAAACTTGTAGGGAGAAGTGAAACTCATTCAAATTTGGATGGATCCAATTTCTCTGGATCATTGAAATATTTTGATTTCCCATAAGTCGAATTCACATTCCAATAAACCTGCATGTACCTATAATAAACATCGTTGTCACTGATTCATCTATAATCTAACCGTAATAAAATCAAGCAAGTATCTATTAAATTGTAAACTTGAATAATCACACACATTCAACAAACAAATCTACATCAATCAAAAGAAACAATTGCCTTCAATCTCAAATGATATGGTTGGACATTTTACTATAGTTAATGAAAATTTAAAAGTTCATCTCACATAGGAAGAAGAAAAACTAACCGGAGGTAATTCTACGCTGACTCATTCATAAATAAATAAATTTTATTTTTTGATAAATAAATATATTTTAAGGTTATGTATGTAATATAAACCCTAATTATTGTGTATTTTTAAATTTGAAATATTGATTATTTAAGAAGTTGGTATGCTTGTTTTACTATTTAAGTAAAGAAGGTGATGCACCAATAACATTATTTTTTTTATCAAGTATCTTCAAATTACCAATCGCATTTTTTTTTATTTGGTCTCTTAAAATTTCCCAGGTTTCTTAATGGGTGTACTCTAGCAAAGCAACTTTAAAAATTAGCACCCATCACATCTCATTCTTTTTCCACTCATTTTTTTTTCACCCATACTACTTTCGTCTCAGCCAACCATAATAAATCAACCACACCCATAAAGTTTGGGTGCTGCTTCAGTTTTACAAATAGTCTTCCTTGAATTCATACATTCCTACACATATGACACAAGTATTTATATCCTCACAGAGCAATATATGTTTTTTATCAATCCAATATATTCGATATTAGATGAAGATTTGAAGATTGATTTCTTGGAATGACAACTAATAGTAACATAGTTGATAGTGTGCAACAATCACAATATAACATTTGTAAATATAATCCTTTCAAATTTCAAATACATTTCATAGAGCGTAGATTGACAGGAACCCTAATCAATTAATCATCAATAAACAATGAAAAGACTTTGAACAATTGATGTTGCATAGCTATCAAAGTTCAAGAATACAATATTGGTAATTCTTCTAAGCATATCATCAAGCCAACAATGCTTCACAAAACAAAGCTTTTACTTCATATATAATTAATTAAAACCAACTAGTGTATAAGACCGCCTAACTATATTCTTTCAGATCTTGGCTACTACTGAAATTTGGACCTTTTGTTTTTCGATTTTCCTCCAAGAATAAAACAATAACAATTCATGATACTGGTAAGCACAAGCCAAAATATAGACAGAGGTGAAATTGAAAAGTGATACAGCTAAGCACAAGACGAATTATAGACACAGGTGAAATTGAAAAGACAAATATAGGTTGAATTTAAGGGCCTTGGTGGAATTTTAAAACACACGTAGAATTGTAGCTAGTAAATTTTAACACATGAAGTTCAAAAGAAAATACTCATCAACATATAAATGATTAATAACTGAATGACTGAATGGAACAAAACTTGTCATCAACCTCCTCTCTTCTCTACCATGCACAATAATAATTTTTGCAAGAACCAATTATGTTCTCTATCCTCGCCTTTCCTAATGCACAATAGCATGCAGATTGAATGACATTGTATTTCATTGCCAATCCACCAATAAAATAAAATGCCAACTCTAATCATGACACTTTTCACAAGTAAGGTTAATTAAAATCCATAATTACCATGACAACCTTAATTAATGAAATAGAAGCATTAATTCAAACTCAACACCAGTGAAACATAAACATCCATTAATTGAAACGTCAACAACAACTTTCACATCCACGCAACCCACCCACTAATATGGAAGCATTAATTGAAACTCAACACTGGTGAAACAAAAGAATTCGTTAATTGAAACACCAACAACAGCTTCACATCCACACAACCCACCCACTAATAGTGAAAAAATAAGGGGAAGTGAACAAAGTAAAAAAAAAAAAGAAGGATGAGCTTCACATCCACGCCTACCATGCACCCACTCATAGGAAAAAGAGCAAAAACAGATAATAGGTAAAAACCTTTAAACTGGTCAGGTATGGTAAAATAATTGAACGACGAAATGTGGCATGAGGCCATGCGAGGGTTCACACTCCATAAAAAATGAATGCCTCCCTCCAATATGACACATGCCTGCACTTGAGGTAGTGCCTGCTAATTATTCAAATGTGGCTTGCATATATATTGATCATGGTTAATCATGTAAATGTGGCAATTATACGACCTTACAATGATTTCTTAATATAATTAGGTAAATGTGAAAAAGTAAACAGGTTAACGGATGCATTCAGAAATGCAAGGAAGTTATGATCAATAAATCTCATTCATTGATTTGGGAGGACAACTAAGAATATGACAACATCTTCAATTAATAACCATCAGATTAGGATTTAATATTAAAATATCATTAATTGTGCCCATGTCCAATAGGTGAATGCCTATCGACGTAATTAAAATGATAAACTTTTAATTATAATTATATATTATTATTATTAATATATAAATAAACCTTAACATCACATCATTTGGTAATTAATTATATATAAATAAATGATAAAATATATGTTAATTAGTATTACTATATAATTAAAATCTTGCATCACTTTTGCTACCACTTTACTTTTGCAACCCTCCTCTGCTAATTTTTCCACCATGGGCCTTCCTCCTTTGTCCTTCCCTTGGGCTTGCAGGGTCAAATGGCATGAAAGTATGGGAAACTCGTTGGGTTTTTCACCTGGAGCCATTGGGGACAAGCCTTCGAATCCACAACCTCCCAGCCACTTGGTTACTCCTCTGATCACTCCACCTAACCATTTTGCCTCCTACCCTAAGACTGCGACCCCTTCACAATGCAAAGAACACCAAGGGCTTCAGAGTGCTATGCCGATTTTATAGGACCTCATTTTTGAGGTTAGGCGAGACTTGGCAGACCTAATGTTTAGATTCGAGTTGTGGACGTGACATGAGGAGCAACTTGAGTTGCTATTGACGACTCTCCTCCACAAGACTCCAACTCCAGAGACAACGACCCAGGCTTTGGAGCCAGTGACAGATGAAAATGAGCGACAAGCCCAACCAACTCCGTGCTTAACTTGATGGTTGGGTTCCCGGGTTCTTACTTAAGGTTTTTGTCAATGGTGTTATGATATCCTCTTTTGAATCAACCCTGCACGACATAATTTTCTATAAACATATCATTAGGCTTAGGAATTTTGTAATGGATTATGACAGACACTCAATTTCTAGACATTGTTATTGTTGGACATGTGGCTCCATTGGTTTACCACCTAAGCAATGCAACCACCACCTCACTTGTTTAAACAAACAATCATATATTTTAACTGTGATACTTCTAATATAATCTCTTACAAAAACAAATATTAATCATTTTTTATAAATTTGATGGTTTTGTTTAAAATAATATTCATTATTTTATATAAATTTATATAATAATATCTTATAAATAAAAAATTACTAAATTCATAATTATAAAATTAATACATAGTAAATAGAGGAAGTCTAAAATTATTAAATTTATGATTATAAAATTAATGCATTAAAATCAAATTAATAAAGTTAAGTTCTCACAAAGATTAATTTTATCATTTAAAAAAATTATTTATAAAATCATAATTTAAGAAAAGTGTATTTTAAAGAGTGCTTAGTCACTATGATATAGTAAATTAAAATGACAAAAAAAATCATAAATCGTTAATGTAAATGTCTCATATACACTATATCATTGGGTAATCAAAATCGTTAAATTCATAAAATTATAATTATAAATTAATATAAATAATTTTTATCTTTTCATGGAGATCTATAAGCTTCAAATGCACTATATAATTGGGTTATCAATATTTTTAAATTTATTAATTATAATTATAAATTAATATAAATAATCTTTACTTTTACATGTAAATCAATAAACTTAAAATGCATTACATCATTGGATCATCAAAATCATTAAATTTACAAATCATAATTATATATTAATAAATAGAAATTAATATAAATAATCTTTACCTTCTCATACAAATTATAATTATATATTAATAAATAAAAATTAATTTAAATAATCTTTATCTTCTTATATAAATCATAATTATATATTAATAAATAGAAATTAATATAAATAATCTTTATCTTCTCAAAGAGACTAATAAACTTTGATTGTCCATTTTAATTATGTGAAAATAATAATTTGGGGAGTGCCTAAGTTAAGATTGTAATAAGTAAAATTATTATATGATAATAATTCATAAATAATTAAACTTGAGTTTATCAAATCCTAAAAAATTACAGTGTCAGGATCGACATACCATGTAAATATATAGGAAATTAAAAAAGAAGATCAACATACTAGGTAAATACATAGAAAATTAAAGTATAACCATGTAAATACATAGGAAATTAAAAAAGAAGATCAACATACTAAGTAAATATATAGAAAATTAAAAAATAACCATATAAATACATAGAAAACTATAAAAATATAAATTTTTTTTGAATTGTAAATGATTTTTTATTTATAAAGATCTTTCCTATTATCCAATTATAATCATTTTTTCATCTAAATTTAAAAATTGTTAATATATTTTAACTTAGATATTAATAAATTTATTTTATCAAATTTATTTAAAATTTGTATTTAATTTTTATTATCAAAATACACTACACTAATCAATCATCAAAAATTTTAAAAATTGTGTAAAAATAAACTATAAACTATACTAGTGATTCACTAAATCATTAAGATTTTTAAAACTTCCATTTAATTTTAAATATAATATTTAATTATATTATTTATATTAAAAATTTTAAAAATTGTGTAAAAATAAACTATAAACTATACTAGTGATTCACTAAATCATTAAGATTTTTAAAACTTCCATTTAATTTTAAATATAATATTTAATTATATTATTTATATTAAAAAACTAAGTATTTAAAAAAAAAAATGAAATTCAAATCTCAATATTAAAAATATTTTCTTGTAATCATGAATTGTTAAAAACGTTTTTATTTAAAAACTTCCAATCTGAAAGCACGAAGTTATTTTTCTCATCAAAGTCTATCTCAAAGTCCAAGTCAATGTCTATGACAAAGACAAATAACCAGAATCATTATGTGATTTCGTTTGACATTAACACGCTTGACCATTAGGAAGGACCAAAGAAGTTTCCCAGCAATCAAGTGGGGAGTTTCAGCGTTTTTGTATTCACAATGTGTTGATTATTATTGAATTTATTATCATTGTAATAATAAATTTATTAAAAGTGGTCTGCTAGAGCTCGAAGCTTATATCGTGCTTCACAAGTGGTCTAATGATATGGAGGGCTAAAGATGCATCATCAACATCTATTAGTGGTAGCCTATTTCAGTTATTCATTTTGATAGTTTTTCTTCTCAGTTTTTGGTACTTTTAGTTTTTTTCCAGTTGGTCTTTGTTTTTTGGTGTGTCCTGTATGGACCGTTTCTTTGGCAGTTTTTTTTATTGGTATTCTCCGTAGTTTTTTGCACAGTTTTTAGTTATGTGTTATATCTATATATATAGCAGTCGAACTGGTGGATGTAAAAATTATATTATCTTAATATAATTGTGTTAATTTTCTTCTGGAAAAAGTATTTATTAAAAAAATAGATTGAAAATGCTAACATGTGATTAAAAATAAATAATATTATTAATAAAATCTACCCATTAAAACAATATGTTATTGTAGATTATTTTGAAACACTTCTAATAACAAAGGTAGTTTGATAGAAAAACAGATAAAGAGTGATGAGGAGATGCCATGTAAAAACATGTAAAGAAATGAGTGAGAAGGTGTAAGTAAGGAGCTATCTAAATAATTTTCTTCTAGTAATTTAATAAATTTAATCATGAAAATTTGTTATTTAAAAAAAATAATTATTTTAAAAAAGATAAATTAATGAATTCAAACATTATAAAAAGATTTTTCTATCCTTTCAATTTCAACAATAAAAAATTAATAACAATTTTTTTTTTTTTATAAAATTTAAGGCAATAGAACAATGGAAAAGAAGAGTTGTTTGTTATACAATTTGCTTATTATTGTAAGCATGAAGGGATATAACAATGTGTAGAAAGAACATAACAAAAAGAAAAAAAATGGGCACATGGAATGAGGGGTAGAAAAACATTGAAGAGCTAATTAAGTAGAAGATTTGGAAATTGAAGATTAAAAATAATAAATATATAAGATAATGAATAGAGTTAATTAAGATTTCAAATTGTAAAGTTGAAAGAGAGTAGAATGTGTGTTGAAATTCATAAAAAAGAAATTATGACAAATTTCATGCAAAGTTTAAGTTATGCTCCTCCACATTTATCGATGGCATTTCTATTAAATGTGTAGAAATAAATTAGTACATCTTATTTAGGAAATTTGAACTAAACATTTATTGGCACGTATACTCAATAACATGGACAATAACTAAGTAAACCAACTCATTAAACTTATTAAAACTTTTAGTTATAGTTATATATATTATTATTATTATTATATACATAAACCTTAACATCACATCATTTGATGATTATAATTAATTATATATAATTAAATGATAAAATATATATTAATTAATATTACTATATAATTAAAAACTTGCATAACTTTTGGTACCACTTTACTTTGGGCATTACAAAGTGACAGAAAATTCAAAAATGATTTCGAGGGCTAGTGAAAAAAAGAAGAGTACTCTAGGCCACAGAATTTAGAGATGATTTTGAGGGCTAGTCAAAACAAGAAGAGTATTTTATTAAAAATTTTAAGATGTCAATGAAAGTGGGACCATAGAAGGATTTACAAGTGAAGATCACTTTCACTTTGAAGTAATTTATGAAGAAAAACACCGGGCTTCAAACACCTGAACAAAAGCACCTACACACAAAATACTTGTAAAATAAACGATATATACAACGAAAGGGAATGATGATCTTTCTACCGAGGTGGCAAGTAATGCTTCAGCATCCTGCCATTTACAGGCCCCCCTGGCAGGTCTGATCGATCACTATTAGCAAGTAGAAAAGCATTATTTCCTCTGAAGGCTTGAATGGTGTAAGGACCCTTCCACAAGCTATCGAACTTTCCACGTTTACCTTTATCTTCATTTCTGGAGTCCCATCTCAAAACTAGATCACCCAATTCAAAGTTATCCTCTTTAGTTCCCTTGTCATAAATATTTTTTACATTTTCTTGGATCACTTGAGTTCTATTGTAAACTTCTTCTCTGGATTGCATTAGGTGGATTAATTGATTTATCCTTCGCTAGACATCATTTGGTTCTTCTTGTGTTTCTTGCAATAGTTTCATGATCATAACTCCTAATGAAAGGGGAAAAACTGCCTCAGTTCCATACACCAACTAGTATGGAGACATACCAATCGCTCTTTTGGTGCTTATTTTGTCAGCCCAGAGTGCGAAAACCAACCTATTATGCCATGATTTTTTTTTTCTTGTAGTGTCTTTTTGAGAATGTTCACCAGGATTTTGTTAGAAGACTTAGCTATCCCATTTCCTTGCAGATAATAAGATGTCGAGTGTCCCAGAATGATATGATATTCATTACAAAAATCTACAAGTATTTTGGATCTGAAAGCCACTGCATTGTCAACTATGATTTTTCTAGGGCATCCAAAACGAGACAATGTTAGTTTCTAAAAACGTGATGATGACAGAGTCAATAGTTTGTCTGCATGGTACAACCTCAATCCACTTGGTGAAGTAGTCTATGGCCATGAGGATCCACTTGTGCTGGCCCGAGGAGGGTGGATGTATTTCACCAATGAATTCTAGACCCCATTGTTGGAAAGGAGATTCAACAGACATGGGTTTTATAGGGAGTGGCAGAAGCTTCCTTTTACCTTCAAAAATATGGCACTTGTGGCAAGAAGTAACCTTCTGGTGGACGTTAGTGAACAAAGTAGGCCAGTAAAAACCAGCTCTCATAATTTTCTTGGCAGTGGTCTTCCATCTCAGGTGCCCACCACAGTCTCCTGCATGGAAATATTGAAGAACTGTGTCAGCGTCATCTTTTAACAGACAATTAAGCAAGGTACCACCAAGATCTTTCCAATAGAGATTGCTTTCTAAAATACAAAATTTCAATGCTTTCAATTTAACAAATCTAGCTTTGGTCTTAGTCAAACCTAGAGGAGCTTGTAAATTTTGGAGTACAAAAATGAGGTCTGCATACCAAGGGGAGTTTAAGAATACCTCTTTTATGTTTGGAGTCGCCTGCTCTTCCGGTCCATCTGCTATAGCCAAAAAATTAATATCCAAAGCATGAAAATTAGACTCAGCCATTAGTTTGGCCAAACCTTATCCTTTGATCAATTTAGTAGGCTTTATTTCAATGTCGTACTCCAAAATAACCACAATCCATTTTCCTCTTCTACCATCCGGATTATCCTAGGTCATGATATCCTTAACCACTGTGTTTGGGACATACACAATTGTGTGATAATGGAGAATATACTCTAAAGTCCTTTATGGCTTTCACCAAAGTAAAGGCTTGCTTCTCCATTATGTTATAGTTCAAAGCAACATCTCTCAAGGATTTGCTGAAAAACGCTATGGGTTGTTCGTACCCTTCACTATTTTTCTACAATAGCACAACTGTTATGGTGTGTTTAGATGCGAAGGAGAAAAGAAGAAAGTCTTTGGTATAATCTGGGCTAATCAGAACTGGGGCTTGGGTGAGAGCATGTTTCACCTGCTCGAATGACTATTTGGACTCGGTGTTCCATTTGATTTTTGTGTCTTTTTTACACATATTAGTGACATTCCTAAGAAGTTCGGCCAAGTTTGGTATGAGTCTTCTAAGGAAATTTATTTTTCCAATGAAAGATTGCAGTTCTTTGATATGCCTAGGGTGTTCCACCTTCCAGATGGCTTCTATCATGTTGGGATCTATTTTAATTCCGTATTTTGAGATTATGTGTCCCAGTAGTTTACCTTCCTCTAACCCGAAAAGGTTTTTCTTAGGATTCAATGAAATCCCAAATTTCCTGCACTTCTCAAACACACGTCTGAGGTGGATCAAGTGTTCCTCATCGGATTTGGAGTAAACAATCACATCATCGAGATAAATGACTATAAATCTCCCAGTCTTGTCCACAAAAGAAATGTCCATTGCTCTTTGAAAATTAGCCCCAACGTTCATCAGACCAAAAGGCATCTTCACATACATGAAGGTTCCCTAGGGTGTGGTAAAAGTTGTCTTCTCTTGATCTTCTAGATGGACCAGAACTTGGTTGTAACCAGAGAAACGATATAATAAAGAGATCCTACTGGATCCAACCACCTTTTGCAAAATGTGGTCCATTTTGGGAAAAGGGTAGTTGTCTTTGAGGGAGACTTTGTTCAAATTTCTAAAATCTATTCAAAGTTTGATCTCACCAGTTTTCTTCCTGGTAGGAACTAGGTTAGAAACCCATTTGGAAAATCTCAAGGGGACTATAATATTTGCATCATACATCTTTTTGATTTCTTTCTCTATCAGGGGAAGCAACTTGGGATTAATTCTCCTAAGTTTCTGTCTGAAAGGTTTGTGTTCTTGTTTTATGGGAATCTAATGATGTATGATGCTTGTGTGATAGGATTTTAAGTCCTCATAGCCCCAGGCAAAAACATCTATATATTCCTTAAAAAGTTCAATGTATTTTCTTTTTTTCTCTGGTGGCAGAGATTTAGACAGTTTTATCATCTTGGGTTTTTCTTCTATTCCTATGTTGCATTCTTCAACCTCCTTACCACTAGCTTCAATTTTTGTTTTTTTGGCAACGTCATTAAAATCAAACAAGTGTTCCAACGGAACTAAACCTCTAGGTAGCACATTATTTTTCAACTGCAGAATATCAGAATCTACATCATTTTCATTAAATTCTTCAACATCTATTTTATTTACACTACCATTCTAAAAAACATCGTTATTTACAAATTCATCGTCATTTTCTAAATCTATGTTTGTACATTTGAAATCATTCTTACAATGTCGAAAATCTTTGATCTAATCGTCATTTCCAAATACCTGCCAACATCTGATGTTGTCAGGAATGGTTGGTCTGCACTTCACCTCCACTGTGTACTTGCGAGTGGGATAGGAAGGAATTTTACAGGTATTTTTCGATGTAGCCAGCCCATCTACAAGTATATTTTGTCCCCTATGAATTACCTGTAAGTCAATCTCAGTAAAGCATTGAAGAGCATCTAAAACAACATTCCTATAGGATCTAAGTCTGGGGGTTTTTGCCGCATACTCGCCTTTTATTTTCTTGATAATCAATTCAGAATCACCCCTTACCATTATCTGCTTGGCACCAACTTTCTTCAATAATTTCAGGCCGAGCATCAAAGCCTCATACTCGGCTATGTTGTTAGTACATTGGAAGTTTAGTTTGTAGGAATGATTCTCGAAGTACTTTGACCTGTGGTTATGCAACCAAACTCCGGCTCCATCTCCTTCTTTACTCACATCACCATCAAAGTCCATGCTCTAGAAATCTGCTGGCAACTCCTCATTCTCTTCAATCATGGGATTTATTACTTCGACAACTGCTTTATCATCCTTCAGATCACGTGTATCATATTCCAGTTGTGCTATTTGTTCTTCAAAGGCACAATCATTGTATAGAATAAAAGAGTCCAGATGAGAGTGTGCGAAGTATAGTGGGTAATTGTGTGGATTTTCCTAGCTGCTGACCATATACTTCATCATTGTTTCCCTGTACAGTCTTCTCTATTGTTCCAAAACCGGAATGGTGGCGTAAGAGATCTCTAGTTGTAGGGTTCCTTTCAATTTAGCTCCCCAAGACCTTGATAGCAACATACCATACTTGGGGGGAATATCTGCAACGACGATGTCCATCACCATTCTTTTTGCTGGGATTTGAGATAAGGTGATGCACAAGTCTTTAATCAGGTCTATACATTTGACTTTGCTGGAGTTCAAAAAATGCAAATCTTTGTAGGGTCTGGTGACCTCAAGTCCCAACTTTTCCATCACGACTTTGGGCATTAGTTTTGGGGAGGCACTGGAATCCATCATAACATTGTGTAATATCAAATAATGGATGTTTAAGCTGATGTAAAAAGGGGCCATGACACCATTATCAGTTTGATTATCAACTTCAGGACCAAACAGGAGCTCAGGTTGATCATCGACAAGGTTTACCGTGTTAGAGTGATGTACAGATCCAACATTCAAATCTTTGGTACGTATCTCGGGTTCGATGCTTAAATCTGTTATCACCTGAGACCTGTAAGCGTTCTTGTTCATCAACTCGGAGAGGGGGATGGGAATCTTCAGTTTAGCTAGTTCCCCTTCAAGGCTGAAAGGAGCAGTGGTTTTGTTTAAGGTTTGTACTTCTGATTTATCGGTAGAAGCTCTATGTATAGGTGTACTTGTTTGAATGATTGATGAATATTTAGTCCGAATTGATCTTTTAAGAATTTCTAGAGTTTTTTGCCCAGGAGGTTCAACATTATTTCGCCCAGGGACTTTCTTGGGAGGGTTTTCTGAGGTTTTCTTGGTTTTAGAAGCCTTCTTTGGAGAGTTCTCATTTGCCTTCTTTCTCCTCAGGTTATACTACCCGTGAACCTCCATTATAGCGTTCTCAAAGGATTTCTGTTCTGCTTTCTCAGCTTCTTCATTTACCTATGCTTGTGAAAGGAGAAATATTTCGTGCTCTTCCTGGATGAGAAAAATGGATCCATGATCGTGATCATGATCACCCATTAGGTTTATATGAGTGTCATCAAAATCCTCAATTACTTCCTCCCCATCATTGGCATAATTCTCTTGGAGAGGTGGTATAATCTGCTAATCAGGTCCTCTATGTTCCATTTAATCTCTAGGATCTGTCTTCTTGATCTGAGGTGGATTTCTTCTTAAGTTTGGGTTTCTAATCTGAGGGACATCTTGGTTCTCCCTAGGTGGGTTTCTGTCAGTTATGGTGAGTCTCTCCATCATTTTCTCCATAGCTCTGGTGAGAGAATCTTATTTGGCATTAGATGAGGAAGTAGAAGTTTCTTCTTTGATGGTGACCCTCTTTTATGTTCTCTTCCTGGCCCTTCTGGCCAAAATATTTTCTTCCACACTGACGAAAATTCTTTGCATGTCTTCCAGAGTTGCTTTATTTCTTTCCCTCAACTGATATGACATGTCAGCGTCAAAACCAACAGGGAATTTTAATAAAGCCAAACCTTGTGATGGTTTGATGGTAGCGGGGATTGCATTGTATAGATTGTTGAAACGAGTGCAGTAATCCTGCAATGTCTCTCTTGGATTCCATCTGATGTTCTCATACTTTGATAGGATCTGGAGAGGTTTTTTCTTTACCTCCCACCTGTCAAGGAAAGTTCGATGAAATACAACAATGTCAGTAATGGTAGCAGCACGTAAGGTTTTGAACCACTTTTTTACTTCCCTAGTCAGACTTTGTGTGAATAATCTCATCTGCACATCAGCTCCATCTACTTCCTGCAGGTAAAAATAATCGTTCATTTTGTTAACATGTTGTTGTGCATTCAGGGGACCAGTACTATCAAACTGAGGGAGTCTGGTTTGATAATCTTGAGGCATGTCATGTAAAGGAGCAACCAACACCAATGGAGCATATCTTGCTTCCATGATTGGTGGAGGAGGTTGAACCACAACCTATGTGATAGGAGAGGTAGTGACTAAAGCTATAGAGGATGAAGGGTTTGGAGGAATGGAGTGACTTGTCTTAGGTTTAACAAAAACTGCAGCAATGGTGAAAAAAGGAAGCTCGACGGATTGTTGAAGATGGAGTTTGTCTAAGGCCTGGCCAATATTCGCAACTAGTTATTCAAGCTTATCAGGCTCGGGGCGCAAATGTTGATCAACTTCATATCTGGGAGAGAGTATTTCAGGGGTCCTGGGCTGAAAGACAGTTTGATATAAGACCGTTTTACTGACAAAACTGTCAAATTTTGTCTTGAAAAGACTTGGTTGAGAGGAAATATCAGAATCAGGACCTTGAAGAACAACTAACTTCTCTGGGATGGAAAGGGACCTTAGAAGTGGGCTATTACTCCTTGAAATCTCTGCAATATTTTTCTTTTTGAGTAATCTTTCGGGATTATTTGTTGCAATTGCAGGTTCTGGGTCAGGATGAGATTTGGTATAAATTCTTTTGGGAGCCAAAACTGTTGATTTTATTTTTCTTTTTGGAGATTTTAACTATTATATACAAACTTTAACAACCTTTGAACATTATTTCTAGATAATATTTAGGGTTTGTGATTCTTTCAGAAATAAATTTATCTTTGTCTAGGGGAAAGAAATCAAGGGGTGGAAAGTTTGTTCAGTTCTTCCCCAGTGGAGTCGCCATTTATGTTATCACACTGTAAATTACCAGAGGTTTTTATGAGGTAAGAAGAAATCTATCAGAGGTAACCTTAACCAACCACTTTGAAACTAGGAGCCAACCCTACTAGTTTTAGAGAGGGATCTCTCTGTAAGTTTTAGATTTGTTTGGATCTTCAAGATTTTAGGCCAGTTAAAAAAGAATATAACTGAGTTGTTTGTATTGTTTTTAAATGAAATGGATGAATATCACTTACGCTTCCATTGGGCTATGGGGTCTGTTTTAAAAATATGGAGGTCAAAGACAACTTTTATAAGATTCATTTCACAGGGCAAGATAGTGCAACTGCTGGATTCTTTAGGAATAAAAATGACGTATTGTCAAAAAAGGTGAGATATCAGTTAGAACAAAAAAGAATTCAAGAATTTCTTTGTTGTAGCATCAGAAAGAAAACATTTAAATCTATAAAAGATTAGGAACAGAGTACACAATGGCAAATTCTGCAACATTAACTTCTTTTAAAGATTAGATTATAAAAACAATATGATAACTGAGAAAGAAAAAACATTTTTACGAAGACAGAAGAAACTTCACCAACAGATAACACGTAGGAATCCTGTAAAATGTCTCTTTGTATTACTGGAATAACTTCTTGATACCAATTACAACGATTACAGCTTGCTTGGGCATAAAGATCAACCCTCATTACTTCTAAGTTTGAAACATTTAGAATCAGAGTTACAAATGACCCTGTCATTAATGATCAGGACATGGCAGACCCTGAATCTAACTAACTAACTAACAAGATGCAGAAATATAGTAATTGATGATGTTGTGTCGAATCTCTCATGTTGATTTTGGGGAAGACCGTTGGTGAGTCATTCAGATGGATTTGACTACGTTGGATGTTGAGTTGGACGAGACCTCTACCTTTACTCAATAAATTCTCACAACTCATCCCATCTTTGTGTGCTTGGGATGATAACTTTCAATAACCGGTGGTAGATTTCATCCATCTCGGTGTACTTAGAAAAAGTCATCTTGGTGAGGAAAATGTACTTGATTTCATGTTGTATGCTGAGGTCAGGCTGCAAAGTCTCCAAGAATGCTTTGCCCATGATGCTGCCATGTATCCCTGAAAAATTGGAACTGTCTTTGTCCATGGTGGCAATCTTTTTCTTATAATCAGATAAAGTCATCAATTTCTCATTTAGGACAAGTAGGCTAGGAAGGCCCTTTTTCTGTAAGGCTTCAAGATTGTTAAAAAATATCTGAACTCCAATGTCCATGTTCTGAGATTTCTCCTACAATTGCGACATTAATCCTCTTTTAGTCAACACTATTTTTACTTCAAGGATAGTCTCTGTTCTGTCTTCAACTTTCAATTCTTCAAGCTATTCCTTGGTTTTTGAATTCAGAAACTTGATGATCTCGTTAGCTGCCGAGGGAATTTCATCCAGTTCTCTTCTTATCTGGTCAATGGCCTGCCTGCTCTTTAGCAATAGATCATGTTATTCAAACATGATTTGCACCATGGGCCAAATCTCATTTATGGAATTGGAGATGTTTGTCCAAATATTTTCCTTAGCCTCTGATAATGTCTTTCCTTCCACTGTTTGTTTCTGGAGCTACTGTATTTCCTGCTTAAGCTTCTCCGATGCTTGTCTCTCAACATTGTATCTTGTTTGGAAGGAAGACTTGAGTTCCTGGAGACTTTAAACCTCCATTTTCAGCCTATTGATCTCTATTCTTTGCAGAGTCATCTCCTCCATGGACTTTGCTAGCTCCATAGTCTTTTCCAATGCTATCAATGGTGTTGCCGATGGAATTTCTGCTGTAGTGGTCGTTGGCACAACTACTATACTGACTTCTGCAAGGGGAACTGCACTCAATGGAATAAATTACATCGAGGTTGATTTCTCCTTCTCTTTCACTAACCTACCCATTTCTGCCTCCATATCCTTTATCTGTGCATTCTGCTGCATGATTAGCTTCAACAATTCAATTCCTCTTTCTCATCTTTTGCCTCAGCTATTTCTTTAGCTTGTGAAGCCTCTGTTGGTGGCAATTTCAGTTGTTTTCTCAGAGATGAAATGTCATCATTCTTTTTCTTTATCATCTCCTCTACTACCTTTACATTTGAAGGATCGTACCCAATCTTGAGCACCAACTCCTCTAATTATTTTATTCTGTTATCCTTTGCAAAAGAGGATATTTTTTCCAACTTCAATTAGGTCTGAACCTTGTTTAGAGATATCTATAACTTCGCTACTGCAGAGGAAGCATGTTCCAAGGTGGAGAAAATCATTTCTCCAGTCTATCTATGCAAATCCATCTGATCAGTCGGATGGACTTGTTTGGTGTCAAAAACAATAGTTGACCTTTTGTAGTCAATGATGTCTTTGGGTTGAGGCACCTATTCTTGAAGAAATGCTAGATGCATTCTCCCTTTATCTGTGTCAAAAGATGACAACAATCTGTGTTGTGTTGTGGAGGTTTGCTTCCAGAACTGAGCATAAGTGTTGTTGGTCAACATCTGGTTCTTGTTTTTAATCATGTCATATTTTTCGAAAATGCTCAGGGGTACAGATCCTTGTGAAGTTTGGGTGGTCACATCTATATCTGTTTTCCTCTTTGAATAAGGAGTGGACACCACCTAATGTTTTCCCTCAAACACTTTGGCAGAGTAAGGCTCTTCCTCCCCAGAATTGTGAATAGCATGAGTGGTTTTGGGTCTTTTGACGTATACCCGAAAATATTTTGTTGATACCTTAGTGATTGAAGGAGAGGTATCCTTTCTTGGCCTTTTTTCCTTTGGTATCTATGGAGTGGTATTCTATGAAAAAGAAACTGAAGGATCTTCCTATTGTTCAGTATCTACCAGAGTATTTTCCTCCCACTCTGTCTGGTTCACATACTTTTCAATTTCTGGTTTGAGGGTGTGAGCATAAGGTGAAGTTTTATTTTTGGTTCTCATCTCTGCAATGATCCCACTTGGATCATAATTCCAAATGAAACAGGTGCTGAATTTCATTTCCTTTAGTAGTTTATTTGCCTCTTCCCCATCAGTTGGACTGTTGCATATGAACAATCCTATTTTCCCTTTAATCCTCATCTGCTTTTTTTTCTTTAGAGACACAAAATAAATGTCATCTGAATTTATCATTTGATGAATATACTCCAGTGCAAATATTCAAAAAGGAACATACTTGGGCAATTTGTACAGAGCTAGTTCACACCCATACTCTCTGATCTCCGTGTGATTCTGGTATAGGAACCAATCCCCAGTCTTTGCGAGATCCGAAAGGTGCATAACTCTTTGGATCTCCTCATTTATCCTCAGTTCTGGTCTTCCATTGAGCATGCCCACCATTGGGTGATAAAACAACTCGATGAATTGTTTGAAACTGAACTCAGTGGAGTTTCTTCTGAGTAGTGACGTCCATAGAGTTACTGCTTGTGGTTTTCTGTCCTTGTCCATTTTCTGCATGAGAAAGGGAAATTTGTCTGCTTGATAGAAAATAAACATGTAGGCCAGTATTGAAGAATACCAAAACATGCCTTCTGTAGGGAAATTTTCTCGTTGCTCATGCAGGTTCTCTGCCAAAAAACCATTGTAATCAAACTGGATGGAAACTTTCTCTTCAGTAGAGAAAATGGATAGGAAATCTAGGATAGGCTCATCCACCCATTCATCTGAGAAGTAATCGAGAAAACAACACAGTGTTGAGATAATCTGATTTCCCTTTTAGGAAAATATGGAAGAATGATAGGGATGATTCTTCTTAGGGAGTTGGGCATCTTGTGGGAGGAACAAATCAAAGATTTGTGATCTCTGGGGAAAAGACAGGTTCTGATACATTTCTGTCAGAATTTCAATTATGAGGGGAGAACGGGGTTTGGCTCTCGGTACCTGCATCATTTGATCGATGGCCTCGGGTGTCATAAGGAAAAAGGTATCTCCAGATGAAGATACTATGTCTCTCTAATCCAGGAGGTAGTGCGCTTGGCATTTAAGAGAGAATTCGAGAAAGTGATAGACTTGGGGAAAAATATATAGAGGGAGACTTGACTGCCAGCACCCAATTTCATCGCTCTGATTGATGAAGGTGTCTTTAAACCATGAATGTAGCTCAGTGAAGTTGAATTCAGACCTGGTTTATGAGATTAAATAGTCTTTGTCTGCTAATAGGATCCGGTTGAGATTGACAGGAGGTGGGAGAAAAGGATTTTCCTCCACATTTGACTTTTTACTTTTGGATGCCATTGATTTCCACTAGTACCTGCACATGGAGCACACATTAGTATGTGAAAGCTAACGCTATATGACATGTTTCAGAGGTGAAGGAGAATGAGTCTATGATAGGCATGGAGTGTGACTGCAATGCGAATGACCAAAACAAGGTGGGAATTTAGTTAAGGGGTGTTCATTGGGCAAAAAAAGGACAGATCAGGTGAACAATGGGTATGTGGCCAGTAATAAATGGTTAACAAGTCCTTTAGAGTGTGAGAGGGAAGGGTGAAAGACTTCTAACATGTGTATCTGGTTGACGTGTAGAATGGTGATTGGGGGATGAATGAAAAGATATGACCCATAACGGTTAGATGGATGGGACATGCTGACGGGGTCATGACATGGAACTTGCAAAGGGTGGTTTTGGGATGTGACATCTTTGGATGATGGTGGTGAGTTGGAAAAATGATAGGAGGTAAATGTTTGGAGAGGGGAGGTAAGATGCAATGAGATGATGCCACGTAGGGATGGCCCCGCCTGGACGCTGCTTCATTCCGGAGCCCCGCACCTCCCACCCCCCGCTGTTAAAGGTAGAAATATTGGGGGGGTCTGGGATCCCTTGCTGACCATTGATTTGAGCAAAGCTAGATCGATTGTTGTTTCAGGTGCGTTTTTTAACCATCATGTTGGACCCCCCCACCATTAAAGGTAGAACGGTCGGGGGGGTCCGGAATCTCTTGTGGACCGTCCATTTGTGTGATGATGGGATGACCATAGATCTGAGCACATGCTTTAATCACCTCCCCCCCCGGTTAAAGGTCGAACGATCAGGACAATCCGAAAACTCATCAGAACTGTAGATCTAGGCGCCAATAGCTTAGTCGTAGATCTAGGCCCAATCTTTAATATATGGGGCGTGTTTCAATATATAAGGCCAAACTTAGGCTTTATGAACTTTTTATGGGTTTTTCACATTGCCCCCGTTTATTTTGTTACCACGGGGTTAGAAAAAAACTTTCACCATCAAATTCCTACATTTTTCATCGATCATCTTACACATTTTATTGAAAAGAAACTAACTAACCTATGTTCTAACCTAATCCTTTGCACCTTTATCCTATCTTAAACTATTGGGCTAAGAAAATACTCTACCATGGGGTTATTTGACCAAGATTAGACTGTTTGATCAAATTTATTCACTAGCTAACCTAATTTACTTGGCTAAGATTAGACAGTGTAGCCAAGCTTATTCACTAATTCTAAATACTTAAATTTAAACTTGGACATGTTTACACTGTATGGATCAAGTCATTATCAATTCATGGGGCTTTATCCTTTTTCTTTTATTCCCTCTTTTTGTTTTTCTCATTTCTTTTCTTTTCTTTTCTTTCCGTTTTTTCTTTTCTTTTCTTTCTTTTGTCTTTTCTTTTCTTTTGTAGAATGCAACAATATCTGCAAGTCAACAACACTAAAGGAACAAAATTAAAATAAAAAATTGATCCTATAAATTATAGGGTTATAACAGTGGCTCCACCTGGGGATGGTATCCTCCTTGCGAGATGCCAAGAATCCTGTTTCTTGTTGTCTTGAAAAATTTTCTTCTAGATCTTCTTCTGTTATTTGACTTGCTTTATTTTGAAAATTTTGATGTATTCAGTGTCTTAGGGCCTTCTTTGTTGGCTTCAAACACCTGAACAAAAGAACCTACACACAAAATACTTGTAAAAGAAACAATATATACAATGAAAGGGAATGGTGATCTTTCTACTAAGGTGGCAAGTAATTCTTCAACATCCTGCCAGTTACAGGTCTCCCTGGTAGGTTTGATACATCACTATTAGCAAGTAGAAAAGCATTATTTCCTCTAAAGGTCTTAATGGTGTAAGAAACCTTCCACAAGCTATTGAAATTTCCATTTTTACCTTTATCTTCATTTCTGGAGTCCCATCTCAAAACTAGATCACCCAATTCAAAGTTATCCTCTTTGGTTCTCTTGTCATAAATCATTTTTACATTTTCCTAGATCACTTGATTTCTGTTGTAAAATTCTTCTCTGGATTGCATTAGGTGGATTATTTGATTTATCCTTCGTTGGAAATCATTTGGTTCTTCTTGTGTTTCCTGCAATAGTTTCATGATCGGAACTCCTAATGAAAGGGGAAAAACTACCTTGGTACCATACACCAACTGGTATGAAGACATACCAATCACTCTTTTGGTGCTTATTCTGTCAGCCCAGAGTGTGAAAACCAAATTATTATGCCATGATTTTTTGTTTTCTTGTAGTGTCTTTCTGAGAATGTTCACCATGCTTTTGTTAGAAGACTCAGCTAGCCCATTTCCTTGCAGATAATAAGTCGTCGAGTGTCCCAGAATAATATGATATTGATTACAAAAATCTATGAGTCTTTTGGATCTAAAAGCCACTGCATTGTCAGCTATGATTTTTCTGGGATATCCAAAATGAGACAAAATGTTAGTTTCTAAAAACTTGACGATGACAGAGTCAGTAGTTTTCCTGCATGGTACAACCTCGATCCACTTGGTGAAGTAGTATGTGGCCATGAGGATCCACTTGTGCTGGCTCGAGGAGGGTGGATGTATTTCACCAATGAAGTCTAGACCCCATTGTTGGAAAGGAGATTCAACATAAAAGGGTTTCATAGGGAGTGGCAGAAGCTTCCTTTTACCTTCAAAAATATGGCACTTGTGGCAAGAAGTAACCTTCTGGTGGACGTCAACGAACATAGTAGGCCAGTAAAAACCAACTCTCAGAATTTTGTTGGCGGTGGTCTTCCAGCTTAGGTGCCCACCACAGTCTCCTGCATGGAAATCTTGAAGAAATTTGTCAACTTTGTCTTTTAATAGGAAATTAAGCAAGATACCACTGTAAGTTTTAAACCTGTGAAGTAAATCAATGCATATATATTCTTAAGAAAAACATAAATTAATCAATGGCTCATTCACATAGGACATAGAGATTTATACTAAAAACACTCAACCGGGAAAACCTTTCTTATATTCATTATATCGAATTTCATCATTCACTATACAATATATATACAATTTTTTTAGTTATTCCGTAGATACCAAAACCCTAATCCCTTAATCCGGTATTAATTTACAAAACCGCTAAAAATAGCAGAAACCGCCCAAACACAAATTTCGGGGTGCTGCTCTGGGCTGAACATTACGCGTAATCAGGGGGGGGGAATACCTTATCCCCCATGGGAGCCCCCTAGGAAAGCGCCCGATGCACACGACACTAACAGAACACTAGTATGAGGGATCGTCAGAAGTAGTTGTCATATCTGACGCACCCACACACACACATGCAAAGAATATAACACATACCCAACATTCTCCCACTTGTTGTTTTCTTTGCATCCATGGGTCCAGGGTATTATACAGTCAACAATCCAGGGCAAAAATGCCTATTGTTACTCTACACTAGAAGAAATTTTTTGTGCTCACAGACTTTGTCAATGAATTTGCAACATTCTTCAAAGTGTCAACCTTTTCCAGCAACACCTTCTTTTCCTCAACCATGTCTCTCACAAAGTGATACTAAAGATCAATATGCTTTGTCTTCAAATGATAAGCTAGGTTCTTTGCCAGGAATATTGCACTCTGACTGCTTGTTGTACCAACCCAATACCTGAAAACAATCTTTGTAACCATACTGCTTCCTTGCTTGCATGAGTGGATACCATGTATTCAGCTTCTATAGTTGACAGTGCCAGTACAACCTGTCTTTTTCTCATCCAACTGAATGCTCCTCCAAATAGGTTAAACACATACCCACTAGTAGATCTTCTACGATCCAGATCTCCAGCCCAGTCTACATCAACAAAGCCATGTATGTCTAGCACTTTGTCCAATCCTGGTCTTCCTTGGTAGCACAATCCATAACTGATAGTGCCACGAAGATACCTGAAGACCCTCTTTACTGTTGTCCAATGCTCCTTCTCTAGTTTTGACATATACCTGCTCAAAACTCCCACTGCATGTGTAATGTCCGATCTAGTACAGACCATTGCATACATCAAACTACCAACGGCACTAGCATACAGAACATGTGACATGTCCTCTTCTTTTTCCTGTGTCTTGGGACACTGATCTGTAGATAACTTTATACCTATAGGTATAGGAACCTTGACCACTTTACTTCCATGCATATTAAACCTCTACAATATCGTCTCAACATATTTTCTCTGATTCAACTAGAGTTTCATGTTTGCACGATCTCTTTTAATATCCATTCCTAGAATGAAGTTAGCAGCACCAAGATCCTTCATGTCAAATTTGGAGGATAGCTATGATTTCACCTCCTTGATAACATCCATGTTATTTCCTACCAACAACATGTCACCAACATACAACACTACATAAATGAAGTGATTACCAACCTGCTTGGAATACACACTATGATCAACCCTGCTTCTTACAAATCCCAATCCAAGGATGTATGTGTCAAAATTTTGGTACCACATCCTAGGTGATTGCTTTAGACCATATAGTGACTTCTTTAGCTTACAGACCAGCTCTTTCTTTCCCTTCACTACAAATCCTTTTGGTTGCTTCATGTAGATTTCTTCTTCCAAATCCCATGTAGGAATGTTGTCTTCACATCCATTTGTTTCACTTCAAGATCAAAAGTAGCAACGATATATAAAAGAAATCTAATAGAAGTTAACTTAGCAACATGAGAAAAAATCTCACCAAAGTCAATTCCCTCTACCTAGGAATAACCTTTTGCTACTGACCGAGCTTTGTATTTCTCCACTTTACCTTGTGCATTAAACTTCTTCTTAAACAACCATTTTCTACCAACATATTTTCTTCCAGCTGGCAAATCAACTATATCCCATACCTCATTCTTATCCAAGGCATCCATTTCTTCAACCATGGCCTGCTTCCATAGTTTACTATCCTCTGAATTCACTACTTCCCTGATAATTCTGGGATGATCATCAGTAATAGATAAAGCAAAATTGGAACAAAAGTCAGGTGGACTATACCTTTCTGGTTTCCTTCTATCTCTCACTGATCTCCTCAATACTGGGGTATGAGGTTCTTCTTCTTCTTCTTCTGCTTCCTCTTCTTCCGATGATTAATATTTTCCATCGTCCAACTCAAGCTCTATTTTCTCAGGTTCATCTTGCATTGGTAGGAATTCCTGTTTGGACACATCTTTTACGTCTTTGAACACAACATCTTGACTATAAATAGTCTTCTTGGTTTCTGGGTTCCAAAGTTTATAACCTTTCACACCATCTTTATAACCAATAAAGATACACTTTTCCTCCTTTTTATCCATCTTACTCCTATTTTCCTTTGGAACATGTACATAAGGATCACAACCAAACACTCTAAGATGTTGAAGAGAGGGTTTCTTTCCAGACCATACCTCGTGTGGAGTTTTATCGTCCAATGCTGATGAAGGCGATCGATTAACCAGGTAACATGTTGTATCCACTGCCTCTGCCCAAAATTCTTGTCTTAACCCGACACCGTTGAGCATTCTCCTTGCTTTTTCCATCAGTGTCCTATTCATCCTTTCTGAAACTCCATTTTTTTGAGGAGTGTATGGAGTAGTCTTCTGCCTTGCTATACCACACTTCTTACAGAATTCTTCGAATTCATTTTCAAAGAATTCTCCACCATTATCTGTTCTCAATACCTTTATTTTCTTCTATGTCTGATTTTCTACTAGAGCCTTAAACTCTTTAAATTTATCAAATACCTCTGATTTCTTTCTAAGAAAATAAATCCATGTGTTCCTTGAAAAATCATCTATGAATGAAACATAATACATAGATTTACCTAGGGATGGAACAGGAACAGGTCCAAACACATCACTGTGTATCAACTCTAAGATCCCCTTTGCTCTTGTAGCACAAGATGGGAATCTTACTCGATTCTATTTACCATATATGCAATGTTCACAGAAATCAAAATCTAGAGTGAAATTAGACATACCTTCAACCATACCTTTACTGTGTAGTGTTCGAAGGCCCTTTTCTCCAACATGTCCCAGTCTTTGATTCCACAACATGGTATTCTTTTCAAGGACAATATTGGTCTTGTCATCTTTATTTGTCTACTCAAGGACAATAGAATTGTTACACCCATTAGTATAAGTGTTTCCCAAAAACTTGTACATAGTTCCACTCCGAACTCCCCTCATCAACACTATTGCTCCTCGTACCATCTTGCAAGTGTTCTTTCCAAATACAGTATCCAATCCTGCATCATCCATGTTGCTTACATATATTAGGCTCTTGGCTAGTTTTGAAATGTGAAGAACCCCAGGAAGTGTTCTAATCCTTCCATATTTTAGCAGCAACTTAACCCTTCCTCGTCCCAAGATTTTTTCTATTGAGTTATCTCCTAGGAATACATCACTACCATCATATTTTTCATATTCAGAGAACCACTCCCTGTGAGGAGTCATATGGTATGACGCACCTGATTCGATCAACCATACATCACGGTCTGCATGTGTACTTGTAGATTCCAGGTAAACATCACCTCCTTCTTCAGTGGAGGTTTCGCCTCTGTGGAAGAGGTACTATCAAATCCCTTTGTTTTTTCAACCTTCTTAGACTTGCAATCTTTCTTATAATGCCCTGTTTTACCACACTTCCACCATTTCCTCAAAGATTTTCTTGGAGACTTAGATCTACCTGTAGATTTAGATCTCCACCCTGAAGGCTTACCAGGGTTCCTTTCTTGGGTACGCCCTCTTACAAACAAAGCATATGTGCTATGACCATCCATGATTTTTCACCTCATCTCTTCAGATAACAAGGATGAAACTGCATCCTCATACTTCAATGTAGATTGAGTGGTACTACCAATTGCTACAACGAAATTATCCCAAGAGTCTGGCAAAGAACATAACAAAGTAATACACTTATCTTCTTCTGCAATCGTAATATTAACATAGACAAGTTGACTTACCAGAGTATTAAAGGAATTTAGATGTTTTGTCACAGAATCTCCATCTTCCATCCTAATATGATACAACTTCTTTCAAAGAAAAAACTTGTTTACTAGGGACTTTGATTGATACAAATTCCCCAACTTATCCCATAGTTTTTTGGCTGTAGATTCTCTTGAGATATTCAACAAAACCGAATCTTCTAGGCAGAGTCAAATAGTACTCCTTTCTCTTCTTTCCAACTTCTCCCAATCTTCCTTTGACATACCAGTAGCGGGTGTACGAGTAGTTTGTGTACTGGTAGGTTGTGTACTAGTAGCCTGTGTGCTAGTAGACGGTGTACTAGTAGGCTGTGTACTAGGATCCACAACGATCCATTGTTCTTTGTCTATAAGAAGGTCCTCCATCTTCAGCTTCCATAGCTCAAAGTTTTTACCATTGAACTTCTCTATCTCGATTCTAGAAGAGCTTTCCATTCCTCTTTCTTCACTCAAATCACCACTGCAAAATATCCCACTAAACCCAGGCTTATCACAGACCCAAGATAAACTTGATCTATCAAGATCGAGCCAAACCCTCAATAGCAAAGGTGTCCCTCTAAAGCCAAAAACGAGCTCTGATACCACATGTAAGTTTTAAACCTATGAAGTAAATCAATGCATATATATTCTTGAGCAAAACATAAATTAATCAATGGCTCATTCACATAGTACACAGAGATTTATACCGGAAACCCTCAACCGGGAAAACCTTTCTTATATTCATTATATCAAATTTCACCAATCACTATACAATATATATACAATGTTTTTAGGTATTCCGTAGATACAAAAACCCTAATCCCTTAATCCGGAATTAATATACAAAACCGCTAAAAATAGCAAAATCCACTAAAAATAGAAAAAACTGCCCAAACAAAATTTTCGGGGCGTTTCCCTTGGCTACCGCCTGTTGTCGAACGTTGTGCGTAACCAGGGGGGGCATACCTACCCCCCCTGGGATCCCCCTACGAAAGCGCTCACGCACACAACACGAACAAAGCACTAGTACGAGGGATCGTCAGACGCAGTTGCCATATTTGACGCGCCCACACAAACACATGCAAAGAATATAACACATACCCAACAACCACCAGGATCTTTCCAATAGAGATTGCTTTCTAAAATAAAAAATTTCAATTCTTTCAGTTTAACAAATATAGCTTTGGTCTTAATCAAACCTGGAGGAGCTTGTAAATTTTGGATTACAAAAATGAGGTCTACGTACCAAGGGGAGTTTAATAATACCCCTTTTATGTTTGGACTCGCCTACTCTTTCGGTCTATATGCTACAACCAAAACATTAATATACAAAGCATGAAAATTAGACTCAGCCATTAGTTTGGCCAAACCCTTTCCTTTGATCAATTTAGTAGGTTTTATTTCAATGTCATACTCCAAAATAATCACAATCCATTTTCCTCTTCTACCATCCGGATTATCCTAGGTCAGGATATCCTTAACCACTGTGTTTGGGATGTACGCAATCATGTGAGAATGGAGAATATAGACTCTAATGTCCTTTATGGATTTCACTAGAGTGAAGACCTGTTTCTCCATTATGTTATAGTTTAAAGCAACATCTCTCAAAGATTTGTTGAAAAACACTATGGGTTGTTCGTACCCTTCACTATTTTTCTGCAATAGCACAACTGCTATGGTGTGTTCAGATGCAAAGGAGAAAAGAAGAAAGTCTTTGGTATAATCTGGGCTAATCAAAACTGGGGCGTGGGTGAGAGCATGTTTCACCTACTCGAATCACTATTTGGACTCAACATTCCATTTGATTTTTGTGTCTTTTTTCAACATATTAGTGATATTCCTGAGATGTTCGACCAAGTTTGGTATGAATCTTCTAAAGAAATTTATTTTTCCAATGAAATATTGCAGTTCTTTGATATTCCTAGGGTGTTCCGCCTTCCAGATGGCTTCTATCCTGCTGGGATCTATTTTAATTCCGTCTTTTGAGATTATGTGTCCCAGTAGTTTACCTTCCTCTAACCCGAAAAGGTTTTTCTTAGGATTAAATGAAATCCCAAATTTCCTACACTTCTCAAACACACATCTGAGGTGGAGCAAGTGTTTCTTGTCAGATTTGGAATAAATAGTCACATCATTTATATAAATGACTGTAAATCTCCCAGTCTCATCCACAAAAGCAATGTCCATTGCTCTTTGAAAAGTAGCCCCAACGTTCATCAGACCAAAAGGCATCTTCCATACATGAAGGTTCCCTAGGGTGTGGTAAAAGTTGTCTTCTCTTGATCTTTTGGATGGACCAGAACTTCGTTGTAACCAAAGAAATCATCTAATAAGGAGATATTGTTGGATCCAACCACCTTTTGTAAAATGTGGTCCATTTTGGGCAAAGGGTAATTGTCTTTGAGGGAGACTTTGTTCGGATTTCTGAAATCTATGCAAAGTTTGATCTCGCCAGTTTTCTTCCTGGTAGGAACTAGGTTAAAAACCCATTTGGAAAATCTCAAGGGGACTATAATCTTTGCATCATACATATTTTTGATTTCTTTCTCTATCAGGGGAAGCAACTTGGGATTAATTCTCCTAAGTTTTTGTCTGAAAGGTTTGTGTTCTTCTTTTATGGGAATTCGATGTTGTATGATACTTGTGTCATAGGATTTTAAGTCCTCATAGCCCCAGGCAAAAACATCTATATATTCCTTAAAAATTTCAATGTATTTTTTTTTTCTCTGGTGGCAGAGATTTAGACAGTTTTATCATCTTGGGTTTTTCTTCTGTTCCTATGTTGCATTCTTCGACCTCCTTACCACTAGCTTCAATTTTTGGATTTTTGGCAACATCATTAAAATCAAAAAAGTCTTCCAATGGAACTAAACCTCTAGGTAGCACATTATTTTTCAACTGCAGAATATTAGAATCTACATAATTTTCATTAAATTCTTCAACATCTATTTTATTTACACTACCATTCTAAAAAACAACTTTATTTACAATTTCATCGTCATTTTTTAAATCTATGTTTGTACATTCAAAATCATTCTTACATTGTAGAAAATATTTGATCTAATCGTCATTTCCAAATACTTGCCAATATCTTATGTTGTCAGGAATGGTTGGTCTACACTTCACCTCCACTGTGTACTTGCATGTGGGACGAAAAGGAATTTTACAGGTAGTTGTCGATGTATCCATCCCATCTGCAAGTATATTTTGTCCCCTAGGAATTACCTGCAAGTCCATCTCAGTAAAGCATTGAAGAGCATCTAAAACAACATTCCTATAGGATCTAAGTCTAGGGTTTTTTGTTGCGTACTTGCATTTGTTTTGCTTGAAAATCATTTCAGAATCACCCCTTACCATTATCTTCTCGGCACCAACTTTCTTCAATAATTTCAGGCCGAGCATCAAAGCCTCGTAATCAGCTATGTTGTTAGTACATTGGAATTTTAGTTTGTAGGAATGATTCTCGGATTACTTTGACTTGTGGTTATGCAACCAAACTCTGGCTCCAACTCCTTCTTTAATCATAGCACCATCAAAGTCCATGCTCCAAAAATCTGTTGGCAACTCCTCATTCTCTTCAATCATGGGATGAGAGTGTGCAGAGTATAGTGGGTAATTATGTGGATTTTCCTGGCTGCTGACCATATACTTCATCAGTGTTTCTCTGTACAGTCTTCTCTGTTGTCCGAAAACTGGAATGGTGGCATAATACATATATAGTTGTAGGGTTCCTCTCAATTTATCTCCCCAAGACCTTGATAGCAACATACCATACTTGGGGGGAATATCTACAACGACGATGTCCATCACCGTACTTTTTGTTGGGAATTGCACCAAGGTGATGCACAAGTCTTTAATCAGTCCTATACATTTGAATTTGCTAGATTCGAAAGAATGAAAATATTTGTAGCGTCTGGTGACCTCGAGTCCTAAATTTTCCATCACGTCTTTGGGCATTAGGTTGTGGGAGGCACCGAAATCCATCATAGCGTTGTGTAATATCAAATCATGGATGTTTAGGCTGATGTAAAAAGGGGCCACAACACCATTATCAGTTTGATCATCAACATCAGGACCAAACATGAGCTCAGGTTGATCATCGACAAGGTTTACTGTGTTAGAATGATGTACAGATCCAACATTCAAAGCTTTGGTACCTATCTTGGGTTCAATTCTTAAATATTTTATCACCTAAGACCTGTAAGAATTCTTGTTCATCATCTCAGAGTGGGGGATGGTTATCTTTAGTTTAGCTAGTTCCCCTTCAAGGATGAAAGGAGAAGTGGTTTTGTTTAAGGTTTGTACTTCTGATTTATTGGTAGAAAATATATGGCTAGGTGTACTTGTTTTAATGATTGATGAATGTTCAGTTCGACTTGCTCTTTTAATAATTTCTAGAGTTTTTTGCGCAGGAGATTCAACATTATTTTTCCCAGTGACTTTCTTGGCAGGTTTTTCTGAGGTTTTCTTGGTTTCAACAGCCTTCTTCGGAGAGTTATCGTTTTCCTTCTTTCTCCTCAGGTTATACTGCCTTTGAACCTCCATTATAGCATTCTCAAAGGCTTGCTATTATGCTTTCTCAGCTTCTTCATTTACCTCTGATTGTGAAAGTATAAATATTTTGTGCTCTTCCTGGGTGAGAAAAATGGATCCATGATCATGATCATGATCACCCATTAGGTTTATATGAGTGTCATCAAACTCCTCAATTACTTCATCCCCATCATCAGCATAATTCTCTTGGAGAGGTGGTCTAATCTGTTGATTAGGTCCTCTATGTTCCCTTTGATCTCTAGGATCTCTCTACCTGATCTGAGGTGGATTTCTTCTGAAGTTTGGGTTTCTAATCTGAGGGACAACTTGGTTCTCCCTAGGTGGGTTTCTGTCAGTTATGGTGAGTCTCTCCATCATTTTCTCCATATATCTGGTGAGATAATCTAATTTTGCATCAGATGAGGAAGTATAAGTTTCTTCTTTGATGGTGACCCTCTTTTCTGTTCTCTGCTTGGCCCTTCTGGCCAAAATATTTGATTCCACACTGATGACACTTCTTTTCATGTCTTCTAGATTTGTTGTGTTTCTTTCCCTCAATTGATATGACATGTCAACGTCAAAACCATCAGGGAATTTTAATAAAGCCAAACCTTATGGTGGTTTGATGGCAGCGGGGATTGCATTGTATAGATTGTTGAAACGAGTGCAATAATCCTGCACTATCTCTCCTGGATTCTGTCTGATCTTCTCATACTCTGACAGGATATAGAGAGGGTTTTTCTTTACCTCCCACCTATCAAGGAAATTTTGATGAAAGAAAACAATGTCAGTAATGGTACCATCACGTAAGGTTTTGAACCACATTTTTACTTCCCCAGTCAAACTTTGTGCGAATAATCTCATATGCATGTCAGCTTCATCTCCTTCCTGCAGGTCAAAATAACCGTTCATTTTGTCAACATGTTGTTGTGCATTCAGGGGATCAGTACTATCAAACTGAGGGAGTTTGGTTTTATAATCTTGAGGTATGTCATGTAAAGGAGAAACCAACACCAATGGAGCATATATTGTTGCCATGATTGGTGGAGGAGGCTGAACTACAACCTGTGTGACATAAGAGGTAGTGACTGAAGATATAGAAGATGAAGGGCTTGGAGGAATGGAGTGACATGTCTTAGATTTAACAAAAACTGCATCAATGGTTAAAAAAGGAAGCTCGACGGAATACTGAAGATGGATTTTGTCTAAGGCTTGACCAATATTCGCAACTAGGTCTTCAAGATTATCAGGCTCGGGGTGCAAACGTTGATCAACTTCAGCTCTGGGAGAGAGTATTTCAGGGGTCCTGGGCTGAAAGATGGTTTGATCTAAGACCATTTTACTAACAAAACTGTTAGATTTTGTCCTGAAAAGACTTGGTTGAGAGGAAATATTAGACTCGGGACCTTGAAGAACAACTAACTTCTATGGGATGGAAAGGGACCTTAGAAGTGGGCTCTTACTCCTTGAAATCTCTACAGTATTTTACTTTCTGAGTAATCTTTTGGGATTATCTATTGCGATTGCAGGTTCTTGTTCAGGATGAGATCTGGTAGAAATTATTTTGGGAACCAGAACTGTTGATTTTATTTTTCTTTTTGGAGATTTTAACTATTATATACAAACTTTAACAACCTCTGAACATTATTTCTAGATAATATTTAGGGTTTGTGATTCTTTCAGAAATAATGTTATCTTTGTCTAGGGGAAAGAAATCAAGGCATGGAAAGTTTGTTCAGTTCTTCCCTAGTGGAGTCGCCATTTATGTTATCACTCTGTAAATTCCCAGAGCTTGTTATGAGGTAAGAAGAAATCTATCAGAGGTAACATTAACCAACCACTTCGAAACTGGGAGCTATCCCTACCAGTTTCAGAGAGGGATCTCTCTGTAAGTTTCAGATTTGTTTGGATCTTCAAGATTTCAGGCTAGTTAAAAAAGAATATAACCGAGTTGTTTGTATTGTTTTTAAATGAAATGGATGAATATCACTTACGCTTCCATTAGGCTATGGGGTCTGTTTTAAAAAGATGGAGGTTAAAGAAAATTTTTATAATATTCGTTTCATAGGGCAAGATAGTGCAACTGCTGGATTCTTTAGGAATAAAAATGATGTATTGTCGAAAAACATGAGATATCAGTTAGAACAAAAAAGCATTCAAGAATTTCTTTGTTGTAACATCAGAAAGAGAACATTTAAATTTGTAAAAGATTAGGAACACAGTACAAAATGGAAAATTATGCAACTTTAACTTCTTTTAAAGATTATATTAGAAAAACAATATGATAACTGAGAAAGAATTTATTTTTTTACGAAGACAGAGGAAACTTGACCAACAACTAACATGTAGGAATCCTGTGAAATGTCTCTTTGTGTTACTGGAATAACGTCTTGATACTGATTACAATGATTACATATTGCTTGGGTGTAAAGATAAACCCTCATTACTTCTAAGTTTGAAATATTTATAATAAGAGTTACAAACGACCCTGTCATTAACGATCAAGATGTGGCAGACCCTGAATCTAACTAGCTAACTAACAAGATGCAAAAATATAGTAACTGATGATGATGTGTCGAATCTCTCATGTTGATTTTGGGGAAGACAGTTGGTGAGTCATTCAGATGACTTTGACTGCGCCAGACACTGAGTTGGACGAGACCTCTACCTTTACTCAATCAATTCGCACAGCTCATCCCATCTTTGTGTGCTTGGGATGGTAACTTTCAATAACCGGCATTAGATTTCATCCATCTCGGTGTACTTAGAAAAATTTGGCTTGGTGAGGAAAATGTACTTGATTTCATGTTGTATGTTGAGGTTAGTCTACAAAGTCTCCAAGAATGCTTTGCCCGTGATGCTACCTTGTATCCTTGAAAACTTGGAACTGTCTTTGGCCATGGTGGAAATCTTTTGCTTATAATCAGATAAAGTCATCAATTTATCATTTAGGACAAGTAGGCCAGGAAGGCCCTTTTTCTGTAAGGCTTCAAGCTTGTTAAAAAATCTCTGAACTCCAATGTCCATGTTCTGATCTTTCTCCTCCAACTACAACATTAATCTTCTTTTAGTCAACACTCTTTTTAGTTCGAGGATAGTCTATGTTCTTTCTTCAACTTTCAATTCTTCAAGCTCTTCCTTGGTTTTTGAATTCAGAAACTTGATGATCTCATTAGCTGTCGAGGGAATTTCATCCAGTTATCTTCTTATCCTGTCAACGGCCTGCCTGCTCTTTAGCAGCAGATCATGTTGCTCAAGCATGATTTGCACCATGTGCCAAATCTCGTTTATGGAATTGGAGATGTTTGTTCAGATGTTTTTCATATTGTCCGGATATTGTCAATTCTTCAAGCTCTTCCTTGGTTTTTGAATTCAGAAACTTGATGATCTCGTTAGCTGCCGAGGGAATTTCATCCAGTTATCTTCTTATCTTGTCAATGGTCTGCCTGCTCTTTAGCAGTAGATCATGTTGCTCAAGCATGATTTGCACCATGTGCCAAATATCGTTTATGGAATTGGAGATGTTTGTCTGGATGTTTTTCATATTGTCCCGATATTGTCAATTCTTCAAGCTCTTCCTTGGTTTTTGAATTCAGAAACTTGCTGATCTCGTTAGCTGCCGAGGGAATTTCATCCAGTTATCTTCTTATCCTGTCAATGGCCTACCTGCTCTTTAGTAGTAGATCATGTTGCTCAAGCATGATTTGCACCATGTGCCAAATCTCGTTTATGGAATTGGAGATGTTTGTCCGGATATTTTCCTTAGCCTCTGCTAATGTCTTTCCTTCTACTGTTTGTTTCTGGAGCTCCTATATTTCCTTCTTAAGCATCTCCGATGCTTGTCTCTCAACATTGTATCTTGTTTAGAAGGAATACTTGAGTTCCTGTAGACTTTCAACCTTCATTTTCATCCTATTGAACTATGTTCCTTGCAGATTCATCTCCTCCATGGACTTTCATAGCTCCACAGTATTTTCAAATGTTGTCAATGGTGTTGCCGATGAAATTTATGTTGTAGTGGTCGTTGGCACAGCTATTGTACTAACTTCTACAAGGGGAACTTCACTCAATGGAATGACTTCCATCGGGGTTGGTTTTCCCTTCTCTTTCACTAACCTTTCCAATTCTACCTCCATATCCTTTATCTGTGCATTTTTTTGCATGATTAGCTTCAACAATTCCTCTTTCTCATCTTCTGCCTCGGCTATTTATTTAGCTTGTGAATCCTCTGTTGGTGGAAATTTCAGCTGTTTTCTCAAAGATGCAATGTCAGCATTCTTTTTCTTTATCATCTCCTTTGCTACCTATACATTTGAAGGATTGTACCCAATCTTGAGCACCAACTCCTCTAAGTATTTTATTTTGTTATCCTTTGCAAAAGATGATATCTTTTCCAATTTCAATTGGGTCTGAATGTTGTTTAGAGATATCTGTAACTTCGTTGTTGTAGAGGAAGCATGTGCCAAGGTGGAGAAAACCATTTCTCCAGTCTTTCTTTGCAAATCCATCTGATCATCCAGATGGACTTGTTTGGTTTCAAAAACAATAATTGAACTTTTGTAGTCAGTGATCTCTTTGGGTTGAGGCACCTGTGCTTGCAGAAATGCTAGATGCATTCTACATTTCTTTGTGTCAAAACATGACAACATACTGTGTTGTGCTGTGGAGGTTTGCTTCCAGAACTGAGCATAAGTGTTGTTAGTCAACATCTGGTTCTTCTTTTTAATCATGTCATATTTTTCAAAAATGCTCAAGGGTACAGATCCTTGTGAAGTTTGGGTGGTCACAGCTATATCAGTTTTCTTCTTTGAAGAAGGAGTGGACACCACCTAATGTTTTCCCTCAAACACTTTGGCAGAGTAAGGCTCTTCCTACCAGACTTGTGAATAACATGAGTGGTTTTGGGTCTTTTGTTGTATACTTGAAAATCTTCTGCGGATACCTCGATGATTGAAGGAGAGGTATCCTTTCTTGGCCTTTTTTCCTTTCGTATCTGTGGAGTGGTAGTTTGTGAAAAACAATCTGAAGGAGATTCCTTTTGTTCAGTATCTACCAGAGTATTTTCCTCCCACTCTGTCTGGTTCACATACTTTTCAATTTCTGGTTTGAGGGTGTGATCATAAGGTGAACTTTTATTTTTGGTTCTCATGTCTGCAATGATCCCACTTGGATCATAATGCCAAATGAAACATGTGTTGAATTTCATTTCCTTTAAAAGTTTATTTGCGTCTTCCCCAACAGTTCGACCATTGCAGATGAACGGTCCTATTTGCCCTTTAATCCTCATCTGCTGTTTTTTTTTTTTTCAGAGACATAAAATGAATGTCATATGAATTTATCATATGACGAATATACTCCAATGAAAATATTCGAACAGGCACATACTTGGGCAATTTGTACGGATCTAGTTCACACCCATACACTTTGATCTCCATGTGATTCTGTTATAGGAACTAGTCCCCAGTCTTTGCAAGATCCGAAAGGTGAAGAAATCTTTGGATCTCCTCATTTATCCTTGGTTTTGGTCTTCCACTAAACATGCCCACCACTGGGTGATAAAACAACTCGATGAATTATTTGAAAATGAAATGAGTGGAGTTTCTTTTGAGCAATGACATCCATATAGTTACTGCTTGTGGTTTTATGTCCTTGTCCATTTTCTGCATGAGAAATGGAAATTTGTCTGCTTGATAGAACATAAACATGTAGGCCAGTATTGAAGAATACTAGAACATGCCTTATGTAGGGAAATTTTCTAGTTTCTCGTGCAGGTTCTCGGCCAAAAAACCATTGTAATCAAACTGGATGGAAACTTTCTATTCAGCAGAGAAAATGGATAGGAAACCTAGGATAGGATCATCCACCTATTCATCTGAGAAGTAACCAAGTAAACAACACAGTGTCGAGATAATCTGATTTCCATTTTTGGAAAATATGGAGGAATGATAGGGAGGATTCTTCTTAGGGAGTTGGGCATATTGTGGGAGGAACAACTCAAAGATTTGTGCTCTCTGGGGAAAAGACAGGTTTTGATACATTTATGTCAGAATTTCAATTGTGTGGGGAGAACGAGGTTTGGATCTAGGTACCCGCATCATTTGATCGATGGCCTCAGGTGTAATAAGGAAAAAGGTATCTCTAGATGAAGATACTCTCTGATCCGGGAGGTAGTGCACTTGGCATTTGAGAGAGAATTCGAGAAAGTGATAGACTTGGGGAAAAAGATACAGAGGGGTACTCTACTACCTAAGCCCAATTTCATCACTGTGATCGATGAAGGTGTCTTTAAACCACAATTGTAGCTCAAAAAAGTCGAATTCAGACCTGGTTTCTGAGATTAAATAGTCTTTGTCTGCTAATGGGATCCGATCAAGATCGACAGGAGGTGGGAGAAAAGGATTTTCCTCCACATTTGAATTTTTACTTTTGGATGCCATTGATTTCCACCAGTACCTGCACACAGAGCACACGTTAGTAGGCGAAAGCTAAGGCTAGATGAGATGGTGAAAAGATGAAGGAGAATGAGTCTATGATAGGCATGGAGTGTGAGTGCAATGCAAATGACTGAAATGGGGTTGGAATTTAGTGAAGGGGTGTTTGTTGGGAGAAAAAAGGATAGGTCAGGTGAACAATGAGTATGTGGCAAGTAATAAATGGTTAACAGGTCCTTTAGAGCATGAGAGGGAAGGGTGAAAGACATCTAATGTGTGTATCTAGTTGAGGTGAAGAATGGTGATTGGGGGATGAACGAAAAGATATGACCCATAACGATTAGATGGATGTGACATGCTGATGGGGTCATGACATGGAACTTGCAAAGGGTGGTTTTGGGATGTGACATTTCTGGATGACGCTGGTGAGTTGGAAAAATGATAGGAGGTAAATGTTTGGACCGGGGAGGTAAGATTCAATGAGATGATGCCACGTAGGGATGGGGCCCGCCTGGACCTTGCTTCATTCTGGACCCCCCCCTCTATTAAGGGTGGAAAGGTTGGGGTGGTCTGGGATCCCTTCCTGACCATTGATCTGAGAAAAGCTATATTAGTCGATGTTTCGGGCACATTTTTTAACCATCATGTTGGACCCCCCACCCCACCGTTAAAGGTAGAATGGTTGGGGGGGTCCAGAATCTCCTATGGAACATATATTTGCATGCTAATGGGATGACCATAGATCTGAGTGCACACTTTAATCNCCCCCCCCCCCCCCACCGTTAAAGGTCGAACGGTCGGGAGGGTCTGAAAACTCATCAGAACCATAGATCTGGGCGCCAACAGCTTAGTCGTAGATTTAGGCCCGATCTTTAATCTCTGGGGCGTGTTTCAATATATAAGGCCAAACTTAGGCTTAATGACCTTTTTATGGGTTTTGCGCATTTCCCCCCTTTATTTTATCACCACGGGGTTAGAAAAAACATTTCACCATTAAAATCCTGCATTTTTCATCGATCATCTTACACATTTTATTGAATAGAAACTAACTAACCTATGTTCTAACCTACTCCTTTGCACCTTTAGCCCAGCTTAAACTATTGGGCTAAGAAAATACTCTACCCTGGGGTTATTTGACCAAGATTAGACTGTTTGATCAAATTTATTCACTACCTAACCTAATTTACTTGGCTAAGATTAGACAGTATAGCCAAGCTTATTCACTAATCCTAAATACTTAAATTTAAAAGAGTTGGCCATGTTTACACTGTATGGATCAAGTCATTATCAATTCATAGGGCTTTATCCTTTTTTTTTTATGCCCTCTTTTTCTTTTTCTCATTTCTTTTCTTTTATTTCTTTTTTTCTTTTCTTTTCTTTCTTTTTTCTTTTCTTTTCTTTTGTAGAATGCAGCAATATCCGCAAGTCAAAAACACTAAAGGAACAAAATTAAAATCAACAGTTGATCCTATAAGTTATAGGGTTATAGCAGGAGACAAGCCTTCAAATCCACAACCTCCCACCCACCTGGTTACTCCTTCGATCGCTCCACCTAACCATTTTGCCTCCTGCCATAAGACTGCGACCCCTTCACCCTGCGAAGAACACCAAGGGCTTCAGAGTGCTATGAAGATTTTATAGGACCTCGTTTTTGAGGTTAGGAAAGACTTGGTAGACCTAATGTTTAGATTCAAGTTGTGGACGCGATGCGAGGAGCGACTTGAGTTGTTGTTGACGGCTCTCCTCCAGAAGACTCCAACTCCAAAGACAATGACCCAGGCTTTGGAGCCAGCGACAGACAAAGACAAGTGACAAGCCCAACCGACTCCATGCTTAACTTGATGGTTGGGTTCTCAGGTTCTTACTTAAGTTTTTTGTTGATGGCATTATGATATCCTCTTTTGAATCAACCCTGCGTAACATAATTGTCTATAAACATATCATTAGGATTAGAAATTTTGTAATGGATTGTGACAGACACTCAGTTTCAAATGATTTTTATTATCATTTTCTAAGGAAAGCGTCATGTTCTGGTGTGTTTTGTTCTAGATATAGGTGGATCTAGGGAGATCGGTTAGTGTTTGCACCTACCGATTTGTTCGATAACAAAATTGAGGGAATAGGTGCGGACACTAACTGATCTCCCTAGATCCACCTAGATGTAGAACAAAACACACCAAAACATGACGCTTAGCAAAATTGAAACCTAATATTACTATATCATTATATAATGTATAATAATGAGTTGAGGTCGAACATCCGACAGAATCTTTCGATCAGGGGTCAATTTTGTTAAGCGTCATGTTCTAGTGTGTTTTGTTCTACATCTAGGTGGATCTAGGGAGATCAGTTAGTGTCCGCACCTATTCCGTCAATTTTGTTATCGGACAAATCGGTAAGTGTGGGCACTAACTGATCTCCCTAGATCCACCTAGATCTAGAACAAAAAACACTAGAACATGACGCTTTCCTTAAGTTTTAGATATTGAATTTACTAACTACAGAGGGATGAGTGACATACCGTTTAAATGTCGCTTCCTCTCACCATCGCCATCCTAGCTTCGTTCCAACGCTCATACATTGATGAACCTGCAAAAGAACACAACCAACCAAAGTGATAGTAATAGCATAAACTCAATATAAACCTATGTATGTGATCAATGAATCATACAATAAAACACAACAAACTTTATAGGAAAGAATCATATTACTGTATCATATTGAATGTGAAAGAGAGATTACAACCATTGCCTTGATGTCGTAAGGTCCCTTCCAGATGTCCTTTGTTCCCCACACACTTCTTGCTCCAAGGATTCTGAGACCATGGATCTGATAGCTACTCACAATCTATCTTGACAAAGAAAATCTCAAAGCCACTCAAACCAAGAAAACAATTCCAAGCCAAATCCAACTTAGCCAATCCCAAAAGCTCCAAGCTAACCAAAGCTAACTTTCTCCATGAGAGATCCTCTCCTTTTATAAGTTGAAGAGGATAAGGTGAGGAGGTTAGGATGATCCCACTAAATCATGAAAGCGAGTAAGATCCAAACCATTCAAATTCCACCTCACCATGGAAGTTTCTCCTTCTAGAAGATTCGAGAAAACACTCATTTTTCCCACGTGTAGGCATTCTCGCACCTAAGAACCTCTCGCAACCCAGCTATGGTGCAACCTACAAGAATCAGGCATTCTCACACCCTGCCTATATAGCAACCTGTGAACTTCCTTTCTTACAGGGTTTCTACAAGGGAAAATGCAACTTCTTTTCTCAGGAAAAGTTCTTCTCCCTTCTCTCTTCAGGAACTCAGGCCACTGACCCCTCTGAAGGAAACATATAGGTTTACATCATTAATGGTCATAGGGATGATGAAAATAATTTGTAATAGAGATCCCCCCAAAGTATGAAGTTAGAACAGAGTGATAGCTGAAATACTTTGTCAAGTGTGTGTAGGGAACAAGAAACAGTCGATCGGAAACCTGCCAACAAACAAGGAAATACAGTACAATAATATATCATCACTGGGGTAGGCATTCCCATACTTAGAATACAAATGACTCAAAGCATAAATGACGACATGCGAAGATCCATGTCAAGTAAGACAAGTCATGGCCACCAAATATACACTATGGATCCATTCCATTATGACTCAAATCTGAACATAGCCACCAAAAATACACTATGGATCTATGTGTTAAAGATTCAAATTTGAACATAGCCACCAGACATACAATGTGGATCTATGCAATAGTTCAAACTAAATATACTCCAATGCAACCTGAATCTGTCATAAAAGATCCAGGGTCTTCATCTCCACCACTCTATAGTACGAATCTAACCATGTGAATACATGTGTCGAAGTCGAACATGGTAGAAACCACTTGATTACCGGTCATTAGTGTATACTGTTAACAAGTGTGAGGGAAATCACCATTAATGTCAATGACTCCCAAGGTACAGTAGTAAAATCCAACAAATGTGAGTAAGTGAGCTGAAGTTGAACACTCAACGAAATCTTTTGATCAGGGGTCAATAACGAAAACCCACTTTCGAAAACGAGGAAACCTGCCATTGAGGCATGCAAGTTCCAAGGTACCAATTAGTTTCTAAGTCTAATTCATGGATAATGAGTTGAAGTCGACATGAAAAGACTCTTCACAGAAGGGCCTTAATCTATCCTATATCAATGACACAAAACAAGTAACAAGATTTGATGTAGATTAGAGTAACAAGTGATTCAGGACTGACTCAGGGATGGCCGACGCAATAGAAGGCTTAACGACTGCTTTTCAGGTTGGACATCTTTTTAAACATATTGATGACATGACAACTGTCTTGGAAAATAATGACTCAACAACAAGGATCATAGATCAATTTGTAATCTTATAAAGGAGTATGACCAAGAGACGAGAGGATTTTCCAACCTAGACACAAGGCGAGTGAAAGGGTGTCATGTTCAAAAGTGACTCTTCCACAGAATACAGGTTTAGATACATTTCTTTCCCAATTCCCCCCCCCACCATTTTTGGCGAGTACCTCTTTATTTTTACGCAAGATTGAGGAGGATAACATATGCTTGTTGATATAATCTCATCCTTCGGATGAGTCCTTCGGAGTATTTTTAACAAACCCTAGGAAGGAGTGGTTTGGTCCCATATGGGCCTTTCGATGTTTGTTTTACGAGTCCAAAGAAAGAAAACTCATGGGTTTTTCATGTTTAGAGAGTTTGAAAAACACTTAAAGAAAACTCAGGTCCCATATGGGCCTTTCAATGTTTGTTTTATGAGTCCAAAGAAAGAAAACTCATGGGTTTTTCATGTTTAGAGAGTCTGAAAAACACTTAAAGAAAACTCTCTTAGTTCATTTTTCATAAAGTAGTCCGATGAGACCGAAAAAGAGATAAACTATCGCTCAATAGACATTTTCTTCAAATACTTTATTGAGCGTGAAAAGAACAAGATCGCTCGACAATCTTTTCATGTTTAGAGAGTCTGAAAAGAGCTTAAAGAGGACTCCAGGGGGTTCCTTTTTCGTATAACATTTACGAGTCCGAAAAAGTGATAAAGGTATACTTGGTTGCATTCTCATTGATTTACGAGCACGAGAAAAAACAAATACTAATATTGGTAACTTATTCTCATGTATTTACGAGCATGAGAAAGAACAAAGACTAAGCTCAGGATTGTTTTTATTTTTACGCAAGCTTTAAAAGAAAAAAAAAGAACTATGCTTGGGATAGATTTTATCTTTTACACAAGCTTAAAAACTAAATGAAACTATGCTTGGACCTGGTTTCATTTTTAGACAATCTTGAACCAGAGGAAACTATGCTTCAGGTAGGTGGTTTCATTTTTACACAAGCTTGAACCATAGAAAACTATGCTTGTAACTTCCCAACGCATGGTTGGTACTTAGCCCCCAGCTTAAGAAGCTAGTGGAACAAACTTCAACATGAAGTCCAGAGGATGTAAGCAAATTCTCCCCAAGCATCATTTCATCCAACTACAAAGGAGAATGAAATGAAGCTTCAAATACTAGATGAAGGACTTGACTCAAATAGAGAGGGTGGAAACTATTTCATTTTTTAATGAGCTTGACACAGAAACAAGAACTATGCTCGTAACCTCTATTTCATTTTTTAATGAGGTTACCTCAGAGATGAAAAAACTATCCTCTTTAAATAATGACTCCTAATAAGAACTTTCTCCTGAGAAAAGTGACATTCATCTCTTCCTAGAAAACATATTTTTAAAGGAAGTTCGCAGGTTGCTATATAGGCAGGGTGCGAGAATGCCTACACGTCGAAAAAACGAGCATTTTCTCGAATCTTCTAGAAGGAGAAACTTCCATGGTGAGGTGAGGACACTAACTGATCTCCCTAGATCCACCTAGATCTAGAACAAAACACACCAGAACATGATGCTTTCCTTAAGTTTTAGATATTGAATTTACTAACTAAAGAGGGATAGGTGACATACCGTTTAAATGTCACTTCCTCTCACCATCACCATCCTAGCTCCATTCCAATGTTCATACAATGATGATCCTGCAAAAGAACACAACCAACCAAAGTGATAGCAATAGCATAAACTCAATATAAACCTATGTATGTGATCAAGGAATCATACAATAAAACACAACAAGCTTTATAGTAAAGAATCATATTGCTGTATCATATTAAATGTGAAAGAGAGATTACAACCATGGCCTTGATGTCATAAGGTCCCTTCCAACTGTCCTTTATTCCCCACACACTTCTTGCTCCAAGGATTTTGAGACCATGCATCTGATAGCTACTCACAATCTGTCTTGACAAAGAAAATCTCAAAGCCACTCTAACCAAGCCAACAATTCCAAGCCAAATCCAACTTAGCCAATCCCAAAAGCTCCAAGCTAACCAAAGCCTTACAAATTGGCACAACCTCTACACCAAGACTAGCAAAGCAGGGTGAGTAACTCTGCCAATCTCAATGTGACCTCGTGATTGACCCTTGTGTTAGAAGGGCTTCCTAGGACAAAATGTAATAAGTGGATTTAACTACTCCCTAACTCAAGATTCTATGTTTGATTGCAATTTTGGAAAGTTATCTTTCACACCTATTCCAAAGCCCTACAACTAATCTAATGTAGTTTTTCTACCAAAAAGTATAAAAAATGTCTAATCAATTTTATAAGCGCTTATTTTATGGCTGTTGTTACTCAAAAGGAAGGTGGCATGGACAATATGGTGTTTTGACCGACTCGAAAATTATGCAAAGATATGAAGATGCAATATTTTCATTTCGATGAAATCTATGCTACGAGAACGAGAAAACATTTATCATTCCCAGATGCACAATGTCCCAAAATATTAAAACTCATCAATATCAATATTCTCAGTATCGTTTTCTCATTTCTTGAGAATCTTGATATTGATGATTTTGATATATTTTAGGACAACGTGCATATGGGAATGATAAATGTTTTCTCCTTCTCATAGCATAGCTTTCATCGAAATGAAAAGATTGCATCTTCATATCTTTGCATAGTTTTCGAGTCGGTCAAAACACCATATTGTTCATGCCATCTTCCTTTTGAGTAACAACAGCCATAAAATAAAGCGCTTTTAAAAATTGATTAGACATTTTTATCTTTTCTAGTAGAAAACCTACATTAGATTAGTTGTAGGGATTTGGAATAGGTGTGAAAGAAAACTTTCCAAAGTTGCAAACAAACATAGAATCTTGAGTTAGGGAGTGGTTAAATCCACTTATTACATTTTGTCCTGGGAAGCCCTTCTAACACAAGGGTCAATCACGAGGTCACATTGAGACTGGAAGAGTTACTCACCCTGCTTTGTTGGTCTTGGTGTAGAGGTTGCACGTATTATGGGGGTTGCTTGCGAGGTATACCCACAATAATGAGTGGAAGCCTTTTAAGTTGATTTCGGGCTAGATACTCTGCCCTTGCACGTGGATCATGCTGTCGACTGTTTCCCCAGGCATCACTGTAGTAATTGGTAACCTTAGTGTCCTATCTCTATAGGTTCTTCACACGAGGTGACTGTGGAGGGGCAAGTCTTCACGGTACCTTGAATCGACGTTGTCCAAACTCACTCGGGCTCCTTGGAGGGTATACCCACAATTATGTGTGGGAGCTTGCACCAAGGTATAAATCCATTAAGAAGGTCTTCAACGTAACTTTTCCACCTGCTCTATATCAACCCCTTCTTACATTGTTCTTGTGACGTTGGATTTCATCACCAACTAGTGTGCTCATTGTGAGAAGGTTTTGTTTGTTTGCTTGCTTCCTAGATTTTTAGCGTGTGTTGTTTGTTTTCCTAGTAGAGTCTAGGTTGGATTTATTTAATGGCGTCAGTTCCTGGAATGACTAATGAAGCAACCCCTACTCTAGGGGAACCTTTTGTTTTTCCTTCTTATGGGAACATTGGTCCTCCTCACATCGCTACTTTGAGCCTTCCAGGTCTCACGATTGGATTGTCGGTGTGGTTGTTTTCCACTCAAGTAATCCCGAATGCAGTAAGTGCTTCGGTCGTGAAAACTTCCCCCCAAGAACATCAACCTCATGTTGATCCTTCTCCTTCTTCACCAGTAAGGTCTTGTTCACCTTCTTCGCTTGCAAGGTCGCTTTCTGTTTCATCTTCTTTGTTGAGTGAAAGTTATGACGCTAGTAACCTGATTAATAAGAAGAAGAAGAAAAGAAAGAATAAGAAGAAGAAAGTTAAGCAAGGATCCAAACTTCCAACCATTGTCAAACATGTTGGAAAACAACCAGTTTCTGTTAATCATGTTGGGAGTGTTGATGATGTCAATATCACCCAAACAACCCGTAAGCCCAAGTACCCTTGCAGACTTTGTAAGGGTAACCATCTTCTTAAGGATTGCCCTAGTCTATACAAGGTTATCGAAGCATGGTCTATACACCCTCGTCAACCCATGTCATTAGCCTCTGAACAACATGCTGACGACCCCCCATCAACTAATCATGATATTGTTGGGAAGAAGAAAAGTAGAGTCAAGTTCCCATGTAGGTTATGCAAAGGGAGTCATCTCACTCGCCTTTGTTCTCCTATGAATGAAGCCTTGAAATTATTGGAAGAAATGCCTATTTCACAGCCTCAACTTCCAGTTTCTTACCATAAGCTTTCTCCCAACCCTCCAATAGTTGATGGAATGTTCATTCCGGTCCCTTCACCGGTCAATCCGATTGATTAGGTCGTCAATCTGGTCACGTCCTTAGTTGAACCAGTTGACAAAGTGGTTGATCCGATACCATCCTCGATCAATCCCTCTCCCCTCAGAGAGTGAAACTAAAGCGGTCGCTCTGATCCCATCCTCGGTTGATCCCACTCTCTCGTTAAGGAGTGTCACCCAAGTGGTCGATCCGTTTTCATCTGTCGACCCCATTCTCCCCCTGGAGAATGAAACTCAAGTGGTCGATCTGATCTCTCCATCGATCGATCCTACTCTCCCGCTCAAGAGTAAACCCGATACTAATCACGTTTTTCTCGTTGATACAGAATCTCCCATGCCAAGGGGTATTCCTCCTTCTCCCGTAGGAACCCCTCCAAGTAATGAGACCATCCATTTTGATTGGGGTGTGCTAACTGGACCTTGTCTTCCCTCTCACATTCCTTTCCATATTACAATACAGGTTTGTGGTCGAGACATTTCTTAGACACTAATAGATGAAGGTGCATCTGTTAGTATTTTGTCCTCTATTGCTTGACAAGCTTTAGGTTGTCCTCCACTTGCACCGGTTACGCAAAATCTGTTAGCTTTTAACAAAAGAACTAGTCAACCTTTAGGGACCCTTCCTCAATTTCCTGTAACTTTGGGAGGGAAAACTGTCTTTATTGATGTCATGGTAGTCCAAGACCCCTTGGATTTCTCTTTACTCCTTGGGAAAGATTATCTCTATGCCATGAAAGCTATTGTGTCTACTCTTTTTCGTGTGATATATTTCCCTCACGATGGACAGGTTGTGACTGTTGATCAACTTTCATTCATTGACCCCGCCTGGATTGCCTCCCTGAATGGTTCTTATATGCAGACAGTATCGCCCCCACCATAGGTCAATTACGTGGTGTTGTTGCCCATGGCTTCAAATTCTGATGACTTAGATCCAGTAGTTGACATGGTGATCTCTTTGATAGGGTTTTTAGAGCCTGATCTCTTTACTTCTATCACGACCCTCGACATGGTGTCCTTCCAAAGTGTGTTTCTTTCATCAAATGAATACCTCTTGGAAGTCATGACTAAGTTTTTTCCCTTGACATGGTCTCCTTCCATAGCATTGTCCTCTTGGAATCCATGATCAAGAAGACTCCGAGGATAGTTTTTGCGTCTATGAGGAAACCTCGTTAAAAAATGAAATAGAGGTCTTTGAGCATGGTTTTTTGATTTCAAGCTCATTAAAAAATGAAACCACTTACAAGGATAGTTTTTGCATCTCTGAGGCAACCTCATTAAAATATGAAACAGAGGTTACGAGCATAGTTCTTGTTTCTATGTCAAGCTCATTAAAAAATGAAATAGTTTCCACCCTCTCTATTTGAGTCAAGTCCTTCATCTAGTATTTGAAGCTTCATTTCATTCTCCTTTGTAGTTGGATGAAACGAAGCTTGGGGGGAATTTGCTTACAGCCTTTGGACTTCATGCTGAAGTTTGGGCCACTAGCTTCTTAAGATGGGGGCTAAGTACCAACCATGCGTTGGGAATTTGCAAGCATAGTTTTCTATGGTTCAAGCTTGTGTAAAAATGAAACCACCTACCTCAAGCATAGTTTCCTCTGGTTCAAGCTTGTCTAAAAATGAAACTAGGTCCAAGCATAGTTTCGTTTAGCTTTTAATCTTGTGTAAAAGATAAAATCTATCCCAAGCATAGTTTTGTTTTGTTTTTAAAGCTTGCGTATAAATAAAAACAATCCCGATCTTAGTCTTTGTTCTTTCTCATGCTCGTTAATACATGAGAATAAGTTACCGAGCTTAATCTTTGTTCTTTCTCGTGCTCGTAAATATGTGAGAATGTAACCGAGTATACTTTTATCACTTTTTCAGACTCGTAAAGGTTATACGAAAAAGGAACCCACTGGAGTTCCTTTTAAGCTCTTTTCAGACTCTCTAAACATGAAAAGATTGTCGAGCGACCTTGTTCTTTTCACACTTGTTAAAGTATTTGAAGAAAATGTCTGTTGAGCGATAGTTTATCTCTTTTTCGATCTCATCAGACTAATTTACAAAAAAGGAACTGGGAGAGTTCTCTTTAAGTGTTTTTCAGACTCTCAAAACATGAAAAACCCCTGAGTTTTCTTTCTTTGAACTCATAAAACAAACATTGAAAGGCCCATATGGGACCAAACCACTCCTTCCTAGGGTTCGTTAAAAATACTCCAAAGGACTCATCCGAAGGATGAGATTATATCGACAAGCATATGTTATTCTCCTCAAGCTTGCGTAAAAATAAAGAGGTACTTGCCAGAAATGGTGGGGGAAAAATTGCGAAGAAATGTATCTAAACCTGTATTCTGTGGAAGAGTCACTTTTGAACATGACACCCTTTCACTCGCCTTGTGTCTAGGTTGGAAAATCCGCTCGTCTCTTGGTCATACTTCTTTATAAGATTACAAATTGGTCTGTGATCCCTGTTGTTGAGTCATTATTTTCCAGGACAGTTTTCGTGTCATCAATATGTTCAAAAAGATGTCCAACCTGAAAAGAAGTCTTTAAGCCTTCAATTGCGTTGACCATCCCTAAGTTAGTCCTGAATCACTTGTTACTCTGATCTACATCAAATATTGTTACTTATTTCGTGTCATTGATATGGGATACATTAAGGCCCTCCTGTGACGAGTCTTTTCCTGTCGACTTCAACTCATTATCCAGGAATTAGACTTAGAAACTAATTGGTACCTTGGAACTTGCATGCCTCAATGGCAGGTTTCCTCGCTTTCGATAGTGGGTTTTCATTATTGACCCCTGATCGGAAGATTCCACCGAGTGTTCAACTTCATCTCATTTACCACATTCATTAGATTGTACTAGTGTACCTTGGGAGTCATTAGCATTAATGGTGATTTCCCTTGCACTTGTTAACGGTATACACTAATGACTGGTAATCAAGTGGTTTCTACCATGTTCGACTTCGACACATGTATTCACATGGTTAGATTCATAATATAGAGTGGTGGAGATGAATACCCTGGATCTTTTTTGACAGATTCAGGTTGCATTGGAGTATATTCAGTTTGAACTATTGCATAGATCCACATTGTATGTTTGGTGTCTATGCTCAAATTTGAATCTTTAACACATAGATCCACAATGTATTTTTGGTGGCTATATTAGATTTGAGTCATAATGGCATGGATCCACAGTTTATGTTTGGTGGCCATGACCTGTCTTACTTGACATGGATCTTTTCATGTCGGCATTTATGCTTTGATTCATTTGTATTATGAGTATGGGAATGCCTACCTCAGTGATGATATATTATTGTACTGTATTTCCTTGTTTGTTGGTAGGTTTCCGACCGACTGTTCCTTGTTCCCTACACATACTCGACAAAGTATTTCAGCTATCACTCTATTCTAACTTCATACTTTGGGGGGCTCTCTGTTACACATTATTTTCATCATCCCTATGACCGTTAATGATGTAAATCTATATGTTTCCTTCAGAGGGGTTAGTGGCTTGAGTTCTTGAAGAGAGAAGGGAGAAGAACTTTTCCTGAGAAAAGAAGTTGCATTTTCCTTTGTAAAAACCCTATAAAAAAGGAAGTTTGCAGGTTGCTATATAGGAAGGGTGCAAGAATTACTGATTCTCGCAGGTTGCACCATAGCTGGGTTGCGAGAGGTTCGCAGGTTGCACTATAGGCAGGGTGCGAGAATGCTTACACGTGGGAAAAATGAGCATTTTCTCGAATCTTCTAGAAGGAGAAACTTCCATGGTGAGGTGGCATCCGAATGGTTTGGATCTTACTCACTTTCATGATTTAGTGGGATCATCCTAACATCCTCACCTTATCCTCTTCAACTTATAAAAGGAGAGGAGTTCTCATGGAGAAAGTTAGCTTTGGTTAGCTTGGAGCTTTTGGGATTGGCCAAGTTGGATTTGGCTTGGAATGATTATCTTGGTTAGAGTGTCTTTGAGTTTTGCCTTTGTCAAGATAGACTGTGAATATTATCAGATCTATGCTCTCATAATTCTTGGAATGGAAGTGTGTGGGGAACAAAGGACAGTTGGAAGGGAC
>ML794716.1:343974-357580 GCA_009831015.1 Picea engelmannii
CTTGTTGTGTTTTATTGTATGATTCCTTGATCACATACATAGGTTTATATTGAGTTTATTCTATTACTATCACTTTGGTTGGTTGTGTTCTTTTGCAGGTTCATCATTGTATGAGCATTGGAATGGAGCTAGGATGGCGATGGAGAGAGGAAGAGACATTTAAATGGTGGATCTAGGGAGATCAGTTAGTGTCTGAACCTACCGATTAGTCCGATAACAAAAGGAAAGGCCCCGATGGTAAGAGCGAGTAGTAGCCACCATATTTATGCAACAGTTAATAACTGCCAGGAAGAGCATCAATCCACTATGGTGGAGTCGTTAGGTGTGGTAAATCATATCAATGTTGATATTTTATTTGATCTGGGTGCTACAAATAGTTTCATTTCACCTTGTGCATTAGAAAAGTGTGGGCTGGCATCCTACAATCACGATGAATTTAAACAAGTCGAGATGGCTTCAGTGGAAAAACAAGTGGTAATACCTAACGTCGATAATTGTCTAGTAGACCTAGGAGTGTGTACTACTAGGTTGAAGGTGTAAGCCACCACTCTAGGGACATGTGACCTAATCATTGGAATGGAATGGTTAGAATCCCATCGAGCTAAGGTAGATTTTTTTGCAAAAAGGTTGCTTTGTGTTGACGATGAAGGAAGGTCAGTAGAGATCCACTATGTACAGAGGAAGGTGTATCTACAATTTATCTCGACCATGAAGGTTAAACGTTGCATGAGGCAAGGTTGTCGATTATATGTAGTGGAATAGTCAATGAAGGGAAAGGAACCTCCATGGATCAATATCCAATATTGTCAGAGTTTGAGGATGTTTTTCCAAAAGAGTTTCCTGGGTTACCTCTTGAGAGGGAGCTTGATTTTACCATTGAGATAAAACCTGGTGTAGAGCCAATTTCCAAGACACTATATAGGATGATGGCGCTAGAACTTTGTGAGTTGTAGATGCAGTTGAAGGAACTACTTGACTTAGGGCTAATAAGGCCTAATGTCTCACCTTGGGGTGCACCAGTAATTGTTTTCAAGAAAAAGGATGGTTCCTTATGACTATGTATAGATTACAGGGATTTGAATCGTGCTACAGTGAAAAATAGGTACCCAATGCCATAGATAGATTATCTCTTTGATCATATGATAGGAGCAATAGTTTTCTCAAAAATTGATCTACAATCAGGGTATCACCAGTTAAGTATTAAGGAAGGCGATATTCATAAAACTTCATTTCTACTCGGTTTGGGAATTACGAGTTCGTTGTAGTACTTTTTGGTTTGACCAATGCACCAACAATATTCATGAGCCTAATGAATGGTGTATTTTGAAAGTACTTAGACCGCTTTGTATAAGTATTTCTGGATGATATCCTCATCTATTCTAGGAATGAAAGAGAACATGAGGAACACTTGCAAGTGGTGTTGTCATGCCTTAGAGAGAATTAATTGTATGGAAAGTTGTTGAAGTTTTCTTTATTCCAGAAAGAGATTCACTATTTAGGTCATATCATTTTCAGTGAAGGAATCTTTGTGGACCCAGAAAAGTTGAAGGCCATTATGAAATGGCCAGTGCCAAAAAATGCTCATGAGATGAGAATATTCATGGGGATAGTTGGTTATTATCAAAGGTTTGTGGAAGGGTTCTCTAAGATAGTGAAACCCATCACCACCCTGCAATGCAAGGGGGTCAAGTATGAATGGACAGAGGAATGCGATATTGGAAAGACTTCACAGTCTGCAAAGATGCCTCAAAGCAAGGATTGGGGGTCGTGCTAATGCAGGATGGGGGAGGGATAGAATATGCGTCAAGAAAGTTGAAGCAACATGAGGAGCTTTACGCTACTCATGATTTAGAGTTGGTAGTTGAAATGTTAACTCTGAAGCTTTGGAGGCATTATCTAGCGGGGTGAAGATTTGAGCTCAAAACAGATCATGAAAGATAAAAGCATATCTTCACTCAAAGGGATCTCAATGCTAGGCAGAGGTGATGGAGTGAGTTTATGAGTGAGTATGATTTTGGAATTTTGTACATCAAGGGAAAGGAGAATGTGATCGCGGATGCCCTAATAAGGAGACCACAAGTATTCTCCTTGGTGCCCTTAAAGGTTAATCTGAGAGAGCGAGTGTTGGGGAAACTTCTTGGAGATAGTTGGTATTTAAAGGTTACTTCAACCCTCTAGAATGGGAGGAAATTAGATCCAAAGTATGAATGATATATCCTGGAAGAAGATGGATTATTAAGATATTATGGAAGGATGTACATCCTCGAAGGTGGGGATATTCAAAGCATCATACTCAAGGAATCCCATAGAGAACTTTATTGTGCACATACAAGTGTGAAGAAAATGTACATAGACATGAATAAGCTTTTCTTCTAGGTAGGAATGAAGCGTGATGTAGTCCATTTATTCGCCAAGTGCCTAGAGTGTCAACAAGTGAAGGTTGACCAACACCACCCGGCAGGTGTCCTACAACTGCATGATGTCCTATGTCCAAGTGGGAATTCATTTCTATGGATTTTGTGGTGGGATTTCCACTCACATCGCATAGACACAATTCCATTCTTGTGATAGTTGATAAGTTGACAAAGAGTGCTCATTTTATTCCAGTTAGAGACACTTACGATGTCATTGATGTGGAACACATGTTTATAAGTGAGGTCATCTGTCTGCATGGGTTACCCAAGAATATCATTTTAGATAGGGACTCACAATTCACATCTAGGTTTTGGACAAGTTTGCAGTTAGCATTGGGAACTCAGTTGAACTTAAGCACAATATATCATGCTGAAACATATGGGAAAACTAAGAGAGTAAATCACATTATGGAAGACATGCTTAGGATGTATGTTATGGATAATCAAACCCATTGGGAGAAGTACCTACCTTTGGTAGAGTTTTCCTACAATAACAATTTTCATATCTCCATTGGAATGCCACCCTATGAAGCTTTGTATGGAAGACCATGCAGTACATTGTTGAGTTGGAAAAGGTTATAAGACTGAGTGATAGTTGGGCCATAATTGATTCAAGAGATGGAGGAACATGTGATTCATATTAGACTATGACTAAAGGAAGCACATGATAGACATAAAATTTATGTTGATGCACATAGGACTGACCGAAGTTATAAAGTGGGAGATCAAGTTTTCATTCGTATCAAGCCTAATAAGAGTACCATTTAGTTTGGGAAGGGGACAAAGTTTTTGCCTCAATTTATAGGACCATTTAAAATCCAAGAGAGAATTGGACCTATTTCCTATCGTCTCGTACTACCACCCCACTTGCATAAAACTCATAATGTTTTTCATGTATTTGTTCTATGTCATTATGTTGCTGACGAATCTCATAAACCGAATTGGAAGGAATTGCAGGTATCAGATGTGGGAACCCTCATGGTTGAACCATTACGCATATTCGACCGTAGGGTCTGAAAACTTAGGAATCATCTGGTAGACTAAGTTAAGGTCCAGTGGGACAAGTATAGCCTAGGATTTGCTACTTGGGAGGATGCAAAGACCTTACGAAAAGATCATCCCTCACTTTTTTTACCACCTCGGGAATATGTTTTTTGAAGGTTGGGTGTATGTAATGCCACCTTTTGACTTAGATAGCTAGAATTACTTAAGGCCTAATCATCTTTTATTTTCTATTAACTGTGAAACTATTAATGATACACTTGAAATTTTAAGACACATGGACCTATGTGAATGTCAATTCTATGAATGTTTATAGTTATTTGAATTATGATGGATATTATGCAATCTATTTCTAAATTGAAAATTTTGACATTTAAATTTGTTGGTACGTGGATACCGAATTGAGAATATGATTAAATGCATTTACATGATAGTAATGCATATATATATGTATGAGTTTGTGTTATAGACTAATCTGCAGGTCAATGGGTTATGAAATAGCCAAAGGATAATGATAATAAAAGGTCGATGTCATGAACATCGACCAAGAAGCAGTATGGTATGAATCTTTTCATGTGAAATTATGTTGTTTCAAATGCATTGCTATGATATGTGGACAAGTGTAGGTTTTTTAGGTGGTGAGACTGCCTGAAATGGAATATACGATGACACAATTCCCAGCAATACAATGCCATTGTATGGTCCATGGTAGAGTGTTAACCCTAGTTCTATTAGGAGGGGTGGATGCATTTTCCACTATGTATCCTTTGAAACCTGGAATCATGGGAGGATGGTGTTAGCTCACACTCCCCTAGACGTGTGATGATGACTACTAGTGACCTGCTGGGGAAGCTTGGTCAAGAGAGTTGACACTTCTGCTTATGGGTTCTATCTGGAGTTAGGTCAATATAGTTGACGTTCCAAGATAGTCCACCAGAGGAAGTATAGGGGTGGAAGATGGAAGTAGGTTAGGGAGGAAGGATGACTAGAAGTAGTTGAGAGTGTTTGGAGTTTTTACCTTATAGTAGAATTTCATGATTTACTATTTTTGAAAAATATGTATATATGTATGCTTATATTTTCTTAACTGAACTACAATTATCTAAGTGAATGTTGCTTATGCTAAATTATTATAATTGAGGGATTTTGTAAACATTTTAAATGGTTTTCTATCCTTTATGAAATGAATGGTATTTTTGATTGCATTGGATGCATACAAGAATTACTTTAGGTGTGATAATTATTGTCATTAGTACATGTGCGAGTCCTATATGTGATAGCTACACTTGCATGCCTTACACATGTACACTAGTATGTATAAGTGTTTTAAATTGATGATTATGTTTATTTGATGTGGATGTATGAATCATGTGTCATTACCCTTGTATTTTAAATTACTCTAACTTCGGGAGGAAGTTTCTTGAAGGGTGGGTGTATGTAACAACCCAAATTGATTTTATTGATATTAATTTGTTAAATTAAATTAAATTAATTATTAAAGTAAATACATTTGGATATTTTTACTATTTTATTATTTAATGGTAGGTGAGGGAATTAATGAGAGGATATTGTAGTTGGGGAATTGAATGAGGGGGAGGGATTCGAGAGAGGAGGATAAGGAAGAGGGGAGAGGACTGGGAGAGCGGTCTTGTTTTCTTTGGGGAAAAATTATGGAAGAAAGGGAAGAGAAGGAGGAGGAAATAGAAAGAAAGATTGCTTTGGGGAAATTTTGTAGGGGAACTGTAGTTGCTAGGAAATTTGGGCTCGGGGGCCAATAAACTGCAATGATTCCTGGAGTAAGGGAGCTAGAGAGGTTGTTCCTAGTTGGCTGGGAGGTAAATATTCAATTTGGGCAGTTTGGGGTAGTGGGGAAAGAATAAGAACAAACAGGAAAGGGGATAAATCAACCAACCTGTAGGTTGAGGTATGTATTTTACTATTTGTTCTATTATTATTATGATGTCTAATTTATTATGTTGTCTATTTACCAGTTTATTCCTTGCTTATTGAAAAAATTATGAACGAAATTGCAGTCATTTCAGTAGGAGATTAAAAGATATTTTTTTTGAGGCCCTGAAATAGGAAGGCCTTATAGTTGGGATGTGTTTGATCTAGGTGTATATCAGTGGCCACCCACCTCTTCGACTGGCTTGAAAAATAGTTTTCCACCTTGGCAGTTTTTCAACTTCCAAACTTCCGGGGTCGTTTTGAGGCCCTAAACAACGTCTTTTGGGGATTTGGGGACCAGGTAACTACCAAAGGCACTAAATTAGTCCAATTGAAAATCGTTCTTCTCATTTATACCTTTCCAATGAGCTATCGTGCGCCTAAAACGAAGATCAAATGAAAAAGTTACGACTCCGAGAAGTTGATGTACTAACTTACCCAAATGGGGCCCACATGACTTTTGGCACTTCATGTCCTAGGGTTAGGTTTTTGGATGTCTAGGGTTTTTGAAATTCCTTTTTATTGTAAAAGGCCTTCAAAGCCTCATTGTAACCATATTATTGTGAATGAGTGCAACTATCACATCTGTTCTAAGAGATAAGCCAACACCATTCCAACAAGCTTGGTTTCTGTTGCATTTTACAGTTTCAGCTTATTTCCTTATTGAATAGAAAGCCATTTTTATTGTATCTCTGTTATTCTATGTTAATCATATTTTAATAACATGTATTCATTTCTTTCTTCTCATAAAATCTAGATTAGTGGTATCAGAGCATTTTTCTCCTTGTTGTCTTAATGCATGTCTCCAATGAGGTCAGGGTACAAAGAATTGGGTCTCGAGCTTGTTTCTCTTGAGGACAAAAGCTCTCGCATGCCCAAGCAACCTCTCATGGTAGGAGAAAATAAATATGACTATATATTATATACTTTCAAAATGTTGCTTGAGGATGCCCTCACGTAATAGAGGAATGAGATGATGGATAGTTTCGCGCATATCCTTCGACGACTACCAACAAGCGACACATCTTCCTTGAGCAGAGGCGCCTCCCCTTCAAGGTACAAATAAACTTTGATATTCCTATATTTGAAGTTTATATAGATGAAGATGCTATAGACAAGTGGTTGAATCTACTAGAAGGGCATTTTTCTGTCCATAACTTTTCAAATAGAGAAAATATTACTTTTGCACTCTTCAAAGTCGTTCCCCATGTCAAAGATTGGTGGGAAACTTTATGTGAGAAAAAGGAAATAAAGGAACCCTCATTATTTACAGTCGCAACCACTTGAGAATCCTTTAGAGATGCTATTAAGGAAAAATACTACCCTATCGGAAGTTATGACGACTTGTATACCAAATGGACCACACTGCGGTAAGAAAGAGACCAAGCAGTGCCAGAGCCCACAAATATATTTCATACATTGCGCACCAAGCTGGGTATCAAATATTCAAAGTGACATATGGTTCTCAAGTATCGCGGTGCTCTACATAGATACATCTAGACTGAAATGGAATTTTTGGACATCTCTTCCTTGGGTGCGACCTATCGATATGCCATCAAAATCAAGCAGAAGCTCAAACAAAAGACATGGCAATTTGGGCCTGGGAAACCCTCACAAAAAAAGACAGGAAAGGGAAGCCCCAATGCATAGAACAAAGGACAGAGAAAAGATGGACAATATCAGGACAACCAGTCCAAGCCACAAGCAAATAAGGACACCGAAAATACAAAGAAATATACTAGGAAGTGGTGTGACTTCCATAAGATCCCTTGGCATAACATTGTTGACTGCCACTCAAAGAAGTCACTGGTAGCTGAAGTAAAAGCCTATGAATCAGATGCAGGTTATGACTGTGAGTTAGAACTAGAAAAGGGAAGACAGATCATTGACACAGAACCCAGTGCCCTCGTTGTTACCACTAAGCTCCATCCTGGTGAACTAAACGAGCCAGAAGAAGGAGAGTGCCTCTTCCATTCATAGATGTGGGTAAAGGGCACCCCACTGCACTTCATCATTGATAGCGATAGCCAAAAGAACCTCATATCAACAGAGGTCAACAAGCGGTTAGTCCTGCTGACAACACCGCACCCACAACCCTACACCATTGGATGGCTCTGCCAAGGAAGCGATCTCCGCGTCAGCCAACAGTGTCGAATGTTGTACGAAATCAAGCCCTTCAAAGATGAGGTATTGTGTGATGTTTCTTCTCTCAAATTTTTTAATGTTCTTTTGGGCCAACCTTATTTATGGAAACACCATGTTGTATATGATTCTAGGCCTCGTAGTGTTATTATTACTTTGAACAGGAAATTGTATAGGATACTCGAGGCAATCCCTCCTAGTGATATTTCCTTGATATCTGCCAAGCAATGCAGGAAGGTCATCTCTCATATGGGGAATTTTTTCTTCTTCGTGATTCACCCTCAGAATGAGAGAAATATCATAACCACATCCAGGGTCTCCGCGGTTGATCTCTCCAAACAATATAGGCAAGTAGATAAGGTCGTGGAAGAATACTCAGATATCTTCTCCTCACCTATCGGGGTACCTCTGCGCTGTCATATTTAAGCACCCAATCAATCTGAACCCTGATGAACCACTGCCCAATGGGACAACCTACCACTTCTCTCTATTAGAGAATGAGGAGATCAAGCGACAGATCCAAGAATTGCTCCACAAGGGGCACATCCATCCCAACTCATCACCTTGAAAAAGCCCAATCGTGCTAGTACAGAAGAAAGATGGAACATGGTGACTCTGAATTGATTACCGGGCTCTGAATAAAATCATATTTAGAAACTGGTACTTGATTCCCCGAATCAACGACCTCCTTGATCAATTCATGGGGGCCAAATACTTCAGTAAGATTGATATGAAGTCTCTCTACCACCAGGTCCCGATAGAACAAACAGATTTATGGAAGACCACCTTCAAGTCAAAGGAAGGCCTTTTTGAATGGTTGGTCATGCCCTTTGGTTTGAAAAATGATCCAGCCACTTTCATGAGGATGATGGATGATATCCTGCGACAATTCACCAATAATTTTGTAGTGGTGTCTCTGGATGACATTCTCATTTACAACAAGACTTGTACATCATACTTGTAGCATATTTAGCAGGTTCTGCACACCCTGCGACAGCACAAGCTATACGCCAACTTGGAAAAATGTTTCATTGGCATGGACATGGTCCATTAACTAGGCTACATTGTGGATCCAAATGGCATACATGTGGATCTAGCCAAGATCTAAGTCATCCATGAATGGCCAGCCCCAACCACACTCACTACACTTCAGAGCTTCTTGGGCCTTGCCAATTTCTACAACAGGTTCATGTTGGGATTCTCCCATATTGCATGGGCCCTCAGCCAAATAACCAAGGGTGGTGGTAAGGAGATATTTGTGTGGGGTAGTTCCCAACAACAAGCGTTCAATGATTTGAAGCAATTCTTGTTCTCAACCCCATTAATTTCACTATTGGACCTGAAACAACCCTTTGAGATAGAGATATATGCCTCATACTATGTTGTGGGCACCGTTCTCACTCAGCACGGCCACCCCGTGGCCTATCATAGTGAGACACTATGAGATGTTGTTCGTAAGTACCCTACTTATGAAAAATAAATGTACTACATTGTGCAATCCTGCCATGAGTGGAGACATTAAATTCTTGGGAAGGAGATAATCATCCACACTGATCATAAGCCACTACAGTTCATGCAGACATAAGGAAAATTGTAGAATGACTGACATCAGAAGTTGTCCACATACTTGTAGCAATTCCACCTCAACATCAAGTATAAAACAGGAAGCACCAACCGTGTCGTTGATTTCCTCAGTAGACCACCAATCATGGAACTCTCTATGGTGCTAGACTCTTGTGGCCATGAGACCTCTGGATGGCCCCAACTATATGAGATAGACCCAAAATTCACCACCACCTACCAAATGTTGGGTTCAAACGCAGTTGTCGATAATTCCCATCTTCAGGATGGGTTGTTGTGTCGTCTGGGCCATCTCTACGTTCCATCAACCAAGTGAGAGAATCTGATTTGGGAATCCCACTACAGTTGGGTGGAAGGACAGTTCAACGTCGAAAAGACAATGTCAATGCTGCAACAACATTTCTATTGGTTGAAACTCTGACAAGAGGTCAGCAAGTATATCAGGTCCTGCATTGCCTACGCTATTGTCAAACCAACCACTAAGAAATAGGGATTGTACACCCATCTGCCTACTCCTGACAGGCCATGGGAATCCATCTCAATGGACTACATGTCGGGCCTCCCATCCACAAAGCTAGGAAATGAATGTGTTTTGTGGTTGTTGATCTCTTTTATAAGATGGCGATTCTGGATGCCTGCAAGAAGAGAATCACGATAGAGGCCACTGCCAAGCTCTTCTTTGAACAAGTCTGGGTACATTTTGTAATCCAAAATTCCATTGTATCAAATTGGGACAGTCAATTTATCATTACATTCTAGTCAAGCCTCTGGTCACTGCTAGACACAAAGCTCACCAAATCCATGACCTTCCACCCTCAGACAGATGGTCAAACTGAGGTCGTAAATAAAATGATCGTTCATATCTTGCGCATGTATAATTCCAAGAACCCCCACACATGGGATGAGATTCTTCCCTATGTCCAACATAGATACAACTGAGCCCTTCATAGATCAACTAGCCACAACCCCTTTCAGGTGGGGTTGGGATTCCAACCATTGGGCCCCATGGATGTTGCACTACCCCTGGCGAACACCTCGACCGACTCGTCCCCTGCTCCACCAGAAGATGACAAAGCCACCCGGTTCATTGAGTGGATCCAAAACATCCGTCGACAGGTTCAGGATATTCTACAAAATTCTAATGCCAAGTACAAGCAGTGCCATGATCAACATCGGGTGCCACATAAGTTTCAGGTGGGCGACAAAGTTTGGTTTCACTTGTAGAAAGAATGCCTTACAGGGCCCCATTGGAAGCTTCACCCACTCTGTTATGGGATGTACACCATCACCAAGGCTATGGGTGACACTACATTTGAGCTCAACATTCCCCCTTTCCTTGGCCTTCATCCAATCTTCAACGTGGCTCCCCTTCGGCCATATTTCCCACCATCATTGGACACCTCAGCGATAATAGAGCAATTGACACCAACAAATCTCAACTCTAGATGCATGCAACAAGAATCCAGTGGTCATATTATGGACATATAGATCAAGGGCACTCGACAACAAAGGATCCAACTTTATCGAGTCCTCAAAGCAGTGCAACTCCTGCACCAAGGCAAGTGGCTCACCCAGGGCTAAATTCAACATAAATTTCCTCATCTAATGGGGGAAATCAATGAAATGGAGACCATTGCTTCCTAAGGAGGGAGGATTGATATAGGTGGATATCGGTGGCTACCCACCTATTCCACTGGATTGAAAAATATTTTTCCACCTTGGTAGTTTTTCGGTAGTTTTTCAGGTTCCAAATTTTTGGGGCCGTTTTGAGGCCCTAAACGACGTTGTTTGGGGATTTCGGGCCTAGGTGACTACCAAAGGAACTAACCTAGGCCAGTTGAAATTTGTTCTTCTCAGTTATACCATTCCAACAGGCTATTGTGTGCCTAAAACGAAGATCGTATGCAAAATTTATGACCCTGGGAAGTTGATGTACTAACTTACCCAAACGGGGCCCACATGACTTTTGGCGCTTCATCTCTTAGGGTTAGGTTTTTGGATGTCTAGGGATTTTGAAATTCTTGTTTATTGTAAAAGGCATTCAGAGCCTCATTGTAACCGTCTTTTTATGAATGAGCACAACTGTCACATCTCTTCTCAGAGATAAGCCGCCACCATTCCAACAAGCTTGTTTTTCGCTGCATTTTACAATTTCATCTTATTTTCTTATTGAATAGAAAACTAGTTTTACTGTATCTCTGTTATTCTTTGTTAATAATATTTTAATAATCTATATTCATTTCATTCTGCTCATAAAATTTGGATCAGTGGTATCAGAGCGGTCTTCTCCTTATCATCTTAATGCATGTCCTCAACGAGGTCAGGGTACAAATAATTGGGTCTCAAGCTTGTTTCTCTTGAGGAAAAAATCTCTTGCACACCCAAGTGACCTCTAATGGTAGGAGAAAATAAAGATAATGGGACAAGAGATCCTTTCAAAATGTTGCTTGAGGAATCCCTTATGTGACACATGAATGAGATGATAGATAGTTTCACGCAAATCCTTCGACGACTACCAACATGCGACACATCTTCCTTGAGCGGAGGTGTTGCCCCCTTCAAGGTAAAAATCAACTTTGATATTCCTATATTTGAAGGTCAGATAGATGCAGATGTTGTAGACAAGTGGTTGAATCTATTAGAAGGGTACTTTTCTGTCCATAACTTTTCAAATAGAGAAAATATTACTTTTGCGCTCCTCAAAGACGTTCCCCATGTCAAAGATTGGTGGGAAACTTTCTGTGAGAAAAAGGAACAAAGGAACCCTCATTATTTACAGTCGCACCCTCCTGGGAATCCTTCAAGATTCTATTAAGGAACAATACTACCCTGTCAGAATTTATGATGACTTGTATACAAAATGAAACACACTACGACAAGATAGAGACCAAGAAGTGCTAGAGTTCACAAATATCTTCCATACCTTGCACACCAATCTGGGTATCAAATATTCAGAGCAACATCTAGTGTTGAAGTATTGCGGTGCTCTGCATAGATACATCCAGACTAAAATGGAATTTCTGGACATATTGTCCTTGGGCGCGACCTACAGATATGTCGTCAAAATCGAGCAGAAGCTTAAACAAAAGATGTGACAATTTGGGCCTTGGAACCCTGCACAACAAAAGCTAGGAAAGGGAGGCCCCAACCCATAGAACAAAGGATAGAGAAAATACGGACAATATCAAAACAAACAGTCCCAGCCATAAGAAAATAAAGACACTGGAAAGACAAAGAAAGATATTGGGAAGTGGTGCGACTTCTATAAGAGCCCTTGGCATAACTCTGCTGACTGCAGCTCAAAGTAGTCATTGGTGGCTGAAGTGAAAGCCTATGAATCAAATGCAGGTTCTAACTCTGATTCATAAATAGAAAGGGGAAGATGAATCATTGATGTGGAACCCAGTGCCATCATTACTGCCACCAAGCTCCAGCCTAGTAAACCATACGAGCCAGAAGAAGGAGAGCGCCTCTTCCATTCAAAGATGTGGGTAGAAGGCACCCCACTGCACTTGATTATTGATAGTGGTAGCCAGGAGAACCTCATCTTAGCAGAGGTCATCAAGCGGTTGGCCCTACCAATAATGTCTCACCCACAACCCTACACCATTGGATGGTTCCACCAAGGAAGCGATCTCCGCTTCAACCAACAGTGCCAACTGTCGTACGACATCAAGCCATTAAAAGATGAGGTATTGTGTGATGTTGCACCTCTCGAAGATTGTAATGTTATTTTGGGCCAACCCTATTTATGGAAACATCATGTTGTATATGATTCTAGGCCTCATAGCATTATTATTACTTTGAACAGGAAATTGTACAGGATACGTGAGGCAGTCCCTCCTAGTGCTAATTCCTTTATCTCTGCCAAACAATGCAGGAAGGTCATCTCTCATATGGGGACATTTGTCTTCTTCATGATTCACTCTCATAATGAACAAAATATCGCAGCCACATCCAGGGTCTCTGTGACTGACCTCTCCACACAACAGAAGCAAGTAGATAAGGTCGTGGAAGAATACTCAGATATCTTCTCCTCAGCTATCGAGGTACCTTTGCATTGTCAAGTCAAGCACCCCATCGATTTGACCCGCGACGCACCACTACCCAATGCGCCAATATACCATCGCCTTCTGTTAGAGAATGAGGAGATCAAGAGACAGATCCAATAACTTCTCCACAAGGGGCACATCCATCCCATCTCATCACCTTGCGGGAGCCCAATCGTGCTGGTACAGAAGAAATAAGGAACCTGGTGACTCTACATTAATTACCAGGCTCTAAATAAAATCACAGTCAGAAACCATTACCCGATTCCCCGAATTGACGACCTCCTTGATCATATCATGGGGGACAAATACTTCAGTAAGATTTATTTGAAGTCTGGCTACCACCAGGTCCCGATAGAACAAACAGATGCATGGAAGACCACCTTCAAGTCAAAGGAATGTCTTTTTGAATGGTTGGTCATGCCCTTTGGTTTAACAAATGCTCCAGCCACTTTCATGAGGATGATGAAA